>CAUYPK010072232.1:0-36780 GCA_963574355.1 Loris lydekkerianus | reverse complement strand
TAACTTATAAGAAAAAGAAAGGGATAAGATTAAGGTGGAGGGAAAAACCTGTGGATTAAATCCCATTTGTTTATTATTGCTGTTGTTGCAATTACCGTGGCAGTCTTCCTCATAAAATCTTTCCCCAGGCCAATATCTTCCTGACATGGAAGATATCAGCATATCTAAAATTTAATGTAAAAAAAGTCTAGTGGAGTCTAGTATTTTCAACAAACTCTGTTTAGACAACTGAATTAACGTATGCAAGAAATTTTAAAAAGGGAAGGAACTAAAGAAGGAAGGAAGGGAAGGAGAAATGGAAGGGGGAGGAAGGAGGAATGAAAGAAGGGAGGGGGAGAAATATGATCTATAAATTTTATAAAATTTATATAATTTTATAAAAAATTAACTCAAATGGATCACTGACCAACATGGTACCTAAAATTGCAAAGCTACTTGAAGAGAACATAAGAAAATATTCTTGTGATAACTTTGGTTTAAGCAAATATTTTCAGCTCCAAAACCAAAAGTATGAACAAAAAAGAAAAAAAATAATAAATTGGTTTCCATCAACATTAAAAACTACTGCTATGAAAAACATATTGATGGGCGACTGGAAAGGCAAAACATCGACTGCAGGAATCTTTGTAAAACATGGATATGACAAAGAACCTGTATTTATAATATATAAAGAACACTCAAAACTTAGTAATAAGAGATCAAACAACCCAATTAAAAAATGAGGTAAAATATTTGAATAGAAACTTACTTGGCAAAAGAGTTCAAGAAAAGATGCTCAGCACCATTAATCAATAGGGAATAAAATTTTAAAAAATTAAACCATCTTGAGATATAAACCTGCCCATCAGAAAGACATAAACTTGAAAACATGACCATTCCAAGTTTTGACAAGGAAGTAGAGCTATTTGAAACTTCTTTTATATAATATATTCCTAATGGAAATACAAAATGATGTAACCACTTTGAAAAACAGTTTGGCAGTTTCTTTAAAAATCACACATACAGCTCCATGTAGGTATTCCAATCGTAGGTATTTGCCAAGGGACAATAAAAGGTATATCTGTACAAAAATGTGTACATGAATGTTTTGAGCAAGAGGAAGTCATCTTTGAAGAGTTCATTACATATGTTTTCATTTACAAAAATTTAAACTAATATAAAGTCATAGAAAGTACATTAGTGGTAGCCTGAGACCTCAGTGTGCAACAGGTGAAATCCAGGGACAGGAGGAAAGGAGAAGTTACAAAGGGTTTGTAGGAAACTAGGAAGGGCAATTAGTATGTTCTCTATTTTGATTGTGCTGCAGATTTCACAGGTGAAAACATTGCATTGTGCTCTTTATATATGCAGTCTCTTATGCGTCAATTAAACCTAATTTAAAAAAAAAAAGAAGAAAATAAAAGTGATCAAAAAATGTGAGGTAGGTGGTAGAATTGAACAAAATTAGACAGAGATAAGAAAAAAACAGTATTTTTCTTTCATTATCACAGGAATAAAAGAGAATGTACTGACTGCAAACATGGGTGGGTTTTGTGGCGACTGGCTAATAGAGTTTCTTTCTTATGTTTCCTGTTCTCTGTGTAAGGTACAGTGTGAGATGCTCTAACTAAGCGAGTATGTGGAAAACATAGGAAGACATTTGAGAGAGGCATTATGGAAAATGGAATCCGTGGTGAAGGGGATTCCCCAGGGCGATCTTCCCGGATTTCTATGCCTATGACGTATGCTTTTATAATGAGTGTTCAAATCATCTTCTAACCACCCTTGACAACATGTATTCCTGGCACTGCTTTACATAGATCTGTGCATTTATTTTACACCCTTCTCACCCGCTAGACTAGATGGCAATCTCAGTGAAAGGAAAGACTATTTTTGCTAACTTCTATGTTCCCAGTAGCATCAGTGACTAGAAGGCAATAGGCCCTCAGTAAAAAGCTACAGAATGAGTAGTGGAGGAGACCTGCAGGGATCCATCCAGCAACACTGATGTACAGAAGATGGAAGGCCATGATTGCCCAGAAGTAGCTGTTTGAATGACCTTGTGCTTGGCCATCCAGAGGTGGATGGGCACCAAGAAGACAGACAGCCGGCTTGGAGTCATTATTGATTCCCAGGTGACTGTGAAGTTGAAAATATTGGGCAAAGACTTTGACTTTAGATAGATTACAAATGTGTTTCCACAAAGAAATCACACTGAACTTTAACAACTATAATTTCACAAATTGCTAAAGATATTCAACAAAAACAAGGCATTGAAAATCTTACAAGTGAAATGATTGGATATTGAATAATTGATGCCCCCTCTTATGGCAGTTGTGTTATAGAAAAATTCAAATATAGTCTATTCTTGAATACATAATTTTTTCAGTCCCTCATTTCTTCAATAAATGTGGTGAAAATCACAGATGTAATAATACACTTTTTGTAAAAATTCTAATAATACAATTTTAATAAAAAAGTACAACTTGCTTTATTGGCAGAAACCACCATGAAGAGATCACACAGGGAAGGCCTCTGTATTTTATCACCCTTTCAATTTGACCTTGAAGTTTCTACTACACAAAATAAGACTGCATTTTTTTTTGTTCTTTAAATCTAAATTAGAAGACGTGGCAGTTCTAGGATGAGGCATTGCACAGTTCCACTTTGTAGCACTCCAGCCTGAGCTAGCTTACTGGAAAATAACACATGCAGGAAATTCAACCCAGCCATGACCATCGAGATCAGTCATATCCTTTTGTCTCTTGTTGGTTTTGGGGGGGGAAACAGTAGGAGAAATTATGCAGGGCAGATAATCCCAGGGAATAAGGGAAGCCAAGCTGGAGAGATCAGGAAATGGAGAAGCTCTTATCTTTTAACATTTTGTGATAAAATACAGGAAAACAATCTTGCCTACCGTGTATACTCGAGTATAAGCCGAGTATAACCCAAACTCGGCACAAATTTTGTGCCGAAAAAAACTCGGCTTATACTCGAGTATATATGGTAATTCAGGGAACTATGATTACAAAGGTATACTTTCACCGTAGTTTTTCAATGAATTTTTGTGTTTCATATTTATAAATCATCATTCCAATATTATGATACTTTGGAAAATGGAAGATGTCTGACTAGAGGTTCGTAAATGTGTCTTTAAATACTAGGTATAATTTTACTATGTATGTTTAATGTATTTTGCTTTGACCATGTGTTAAAGACACTTGTTATTTTTATCTGTTTGGAATCATCCTATCTTCTGCTAATAGATCTTCTACTTCAGTGGGAAATTCGTTCTTTAACATTAGACTGGAGATGAACCCTACAGGAGTGAACAAAAAATCAGAATGGACAAACCAAAATATTACATAAACTTAATTTGTTTAGGAGTAGACATGTGATGCAACCAATATAAAACAAGTCCTCCACTGAAGTTGGCTGTAGGATTTAGTGAGATAGATGGTCGTTTTTCGCTGGGTTACTACGCTGGTAAGATGTGAGTTTGAGACATCTGGAGCTATCCTGTTTATTATTTGTGGGAAGCCTTTTATAAGAAATGGGAGGAAAGAGAGTGCCCTGATAATATCATTTAAGTCCCTGGATCCAGCCCTGGATAAAGCTTGCATTCCAGTGGCATTTCTACATACATGAGCCAATTAATACCCTTTAATGCCTAATACAGTTTCAATTGTTTCCATTTCTTATAGCAAAACTATCATGGCTGTAGGATATGAACGACCACCCTATCAATCCTGTATATATTAACCTTCCTGTTCAAGGAGCAACTGTAATTTTCCTACGGTTACAAGCTCTAGGATACATCTCCAGGGAAAACTATTGCACTTCCAGCCAAGCTTCTGAAATGGTTACACGGGAAAGCATGAGCGCACATACGTGCAAGAAATGTCTAGGAAAAAGAGAATAAACAAACACAACATGTACAAGATACAGAAAAAGCAAAATCTGACAGCATTTTAACATAGGATAAGAAATGATTAACTCAATCAAGAAGCAGCAAGTGGGTTCAGTTTGTGTTGTGTGTATGTTCATGGGAATCAATGAAAGCTTGGGGGTTGCTAGTTAATCAGCATCCTACAAAGCCTGAAAATTCCAAGGAGAAGGATGAAAAGGAGAAAAAGGGAGGAACTTTCTTTTCATAAAACAACAGTAGATGCAATTTTTCCCCATTTGCCCTCAGCACTCCTCTTATTGGACTGCACTGTGTACATTTCAAATTATTATCAGGCTTGGGTGTGGTGCTCCTTGTGTGCAGGGACTGTGCCCAGGGTCTGTTCCCACTGTTTTAATCATTATTACATAAGGAAAAAAGCAAGAATCCCAGCACATCTCAACATCCTTTACCGGTCTTAGAACCGCCAGTCAGGCAATTTATGGAAATCACCTCCCCTCAATTATGTCCTGTTGCTTTAGTATAAGCCTGGCAGGGAGTCAACAAAATCTTTCTTGGTCACTGACTCAGTAGCAGAAGACCTTTAACCTGTGGTGCTTGCCTCTTTGAAGAAAGGAGAGTAGCACCATGTTGCAGGCAAAGGTGCCTAAATAGTAAAGTTTCTGGATGACACAGCTATTTCCATATCCCAGCAGGTGGCACACAGAATCAGTACTCTTTACAGAGTCCCTGCAGTGTAAGAGTTTTCAAGAACAATTAGTTCCTAAAAGGGAAGTATCTGGATGGTATAGCAATAAGAAAGGAGCCTTTACAAAAGGCCTTACAATCACATCCTACCTGAAGTTTTAAAAAGAAACTGACCTTTGGGGATATGAAACATCAAAACACCCCTGGGAAGTACACAAGAAGAAAGATGTTGCCGTATCCATTTTACGGATATGAAAACTAAAATGTAGAGAGGTGTATTTTACTTACTCAAGCCATATAGCAACTAAGTAACAGAGCCAGGTTTCAAATATGTTTTTAAAAGGTGCTCACGTGTTCACTGTTAATAAACCATGACTGATCACCCATTAAGATTTTGCTACTGCTTAAGTGCTGAAGATACAAGTTTTGAACATATTCTTCTTAGTAATGTATCTTAAGAATGGAAGAAAAAGTATCGAATGTATTCAATACTAGTATGAGACCAACATACAATCACCTACACATTCATGGAAATGAAAAAACATAACTATAGTCCAGAGAGAAAGAGGGATGAGGAGGGGGACGGGAGGGAAGAGGGGAGGCAGGGAGGAGGAAGGCTGTTTGGTGGGACCTCACCTAATGTGCCTAATATAATGGTACATATCAGAACTATTAAGAATAGAGTATAAATGTTTTACCACAACAAATAAGCGAGGTGATGTTTACATTAATCAGTTTGATGTAGCATTCCCCGTTGTTTATCAATTCAGCACATTGTACCCTATAAACGCATTAATGTACACAGTCATGCTTTAATAAAGAAAAATACATAAATATAATTAGGTTCTTTTTACCAGTTGGCATTCTGACATAATTTATTGAGCACAAGAAGGAAGGGTAAAGACAACATGTTGAAAATTGCTTAACACAGTACATTAGAATATGTCATGTGTGTAAAACTAAAAGAACACTAGAAGCAATCCACACAGAAACAAGTAATCTAAAGGGAACAGCAGAAGTCCTAAAGGGATGAATAGCTAAGAAGATGGAGAACTACATCTGTAAAAATAAACAAAGGCTTATGACTACCAAACAATAAAAATAGACATAAAAAGAAAATTACAAAAGGCTTCCCAGTATGGATGGCATATGAGAGCCAGGCCTTGAAATATTACAAAAGTAGTGTGTGCAAGTGAGTACGGTTCCAATGGTAAGAGGGAGGAGTGTGAGGAGACGCTGGGAGGTAGAAGAACTCACCAGACTGTCACGGAAATCTGCAAGGTCCTGGATGTGAGGGCGTGATGAATCAAAGAAAATTATTTTCAAGGACACAGTTTACTTCTTTATCTTAATACTATGATGGCGTCCCCGACCCTAGAGGACTTTCCTTCGGTCCTTAAAAATCAATTCTCTTTGTAACTCTTCCATTAATTTCCCTTTCTCTTTCATCTCTGTCTTGAAGAGCAGGAAAATTCCAACCAAGAAATTCTACCTAACTTCTAAATTACTCATTATAATCTACTATAGCAGCATTTCAATAATTTAAGAGGCCTGGTTAAGAAGAATAAATAGCCCTGAAGAGGGTGTATATTTGACATAAACACAAGTATTATTTTCCCTTGCTAAAAACTACTAAAAAATAAACTTAAGATAAACCCACCCTTTGGTTGTAAATATTGAATCATGAAATACATTTTATTCTGAAGACCAAGGTCTGAATTTGCTCCTGTTTGCACTATGTATGCAGGAGAACCTGATACCACTTTGGTAAATTTATAAAACTTCCCCTAATTATGCTTCATATATTTCCCTCAGATTAACCAAATACTTTTCAAACCATATTTTTACAGTAGTCAAGAAATTTTGTTATTCATTTAAGAATCGTATCGTGAGAACATTTTATGTACAGGGATAAACGAAGACATCGCCATGGTATAACTTCAAGCACCAAAAATGCAACACCTGTAATTGATTATTAGCAATGATCAAATATTCACTACTTTTATTAATGGTGGTTAGTAAATTTCCTTTATCATGTTAGGTATTATACATGCTCTCATGTCAGTGTAATTTTTTGTTGTTTTTTTTTTATGTCTATAATTTCCGAATCTTGTACCCTCTGTATTCTTTTATATTTCTAAAAATTGAGGATCCCTAAAAATATTTTATTTGTGTGAATTTCATCTACATACACTTATTATATTAAAATTAAAATTGGGAAATTTTTAAAGCATTTATAAATTCATCTAAAATAACATAATAACCCCATTGCATGTTAATTAAATACTTCAATGAAATTAATGTTTTCCTAAACAAAGAAGTAATTTGTATGAAAAGTGGCATTTTTTTCTTATTTTGCATTCTAAATTAGTAGAAGCCAGTTTGATTCTCATATCTGGCCCAGTGGAATCTGTTGCAATAACATGTTATCATGTTACAGCTCTATTTACTTACGAGAGAATGAGAAAGAAAAGGCAAATAATGTCTCATATTATTATGAAAATATTTTTGATATCACGAATCCACCCTTAAAAAAGATGCAGGGGCTCTAGAGAGCCCCAAACCACATTTTGAGTACTGACATTTTAGTTGCTAGGTCTAGACAGATTTCTGTTTGGAGCATGGAGAGGCACATTGCATTGAGGTTTCTACTGCCTAAAGTTTTAATTTATCAGGAGTTACCATGACGGTGTCAGCAATGGTACACCAAACAACATACTGGCTTGGATGGGAAAATACAGAGGGACCTATTTCTGATAGTCCAAACTAACATTTCCTATTGCCCTTGCCTCCCAGCTGACCTGCTTCTGTAACTCTTGTCTCCTGCCAATCTGTTTTTTCACATACCTGATGAAATCTGATCATAGTTCTCCCTCTGCTTAAAAATCCTCCAATAGCTAACTTAAAGTCTTAGGAAAGGCTCACAAAGCTGGTGATAATTAACCCCTACTTTCCTCTCTAGCCTGAACACACTTTCTTGTTTCCAGTAATATTATTGCTGTATTTTAATTCCTTCGGTATTTTAATTCCTTGTTTCTTAGTATGAGGCTTTTGCAAATCCTCTTCCTTGACCCCTGAATGCTCTCCCTGGCCCTCTTAGGTTCAACACTTACTTTTCTTTGAACTCTCCCCTTACTTGTGATGCCTAAGGGACATTTACCTGAGTCACCCCCTCTCTAGAAGATGTCAAATCCCTTAACCATATTTTCTTTTGTACAGTATTTATATTTTCATTTTAAAAATTCTTTTCCCTGATTTCATTGATCAATGATTCATTAACTAGAATATATGCTTTCTGAAGGTAGGAACTCAGTTATTTTCATTTTTTTGTTTGTTTGTTTGTTATTATATTCTTAGTACCCAGCAGCAATGCCTTCAAAAAATAAATACTTGGTAAATACTAAATTAATAAATAAATTCAAGTATAGTACAACATTAGAGACAGGGGAATTGCAGTTGGCAGACTTGAGTTAAGGTCCTTTCTTTACCACTAATTAGCTAAGTTACCTTGGATAGCACCCTCTTCTTCTCCAAGCCTGTTTTTTCATGCATAAAGAGGAAACATCAATAATTAATTAACCTATATAACAAATAACAATTGAATATATCCACATTCCTAAGACTGATTTAGGAGGTGGGGTGTACACAGTGATTACAGCTCCAGCCACATATACCAAGGCTGGTGGGTTTGAAACCAGCCCGGGCCAGCTAAACAATGACAACTGCAACAAAAATAGCCAGGCATTGTGGTGGGTGCCTGTAGTCCTAGATACTTGGGAGACTGAGGGAAGAGAATCACTTGAGCCCAAGATTTGAAGTTGCTGTGAGCTGGGACACCACAGCACTCTCCCAAGGGCAATATAGTGAAACTCTGTCTAAAAAAAAAAAAAAAGTCAGAAAAATCCATTCCCTCTTTGAACGTATGTGGACTCAGAAAAATTCAAGTAAATAGACAAATATAATAGTTACAAATTGTGATAAATGTGCTAGCTATGAAGTATCACACAAGAGGCCAAGATAGAATGGTAAAGAATAACATCTCTGGTGAATAGGCCTTTAAGCTGAGACTCAAAAGTTGAGAATAATTTTTTTCGGCACAAGAATTCTAGGCAGAAGAAATTAACAAATCCATTGAGTGTGGCAAAAACTTTCAAGGCTCTAAAACAGGTGTCCTCAAACTTTTTAAACAGGAGGCCAATTCACTGTCCCTCAGACCGTTGGAGGGCCGGACTATAGTTTAATAAAAAAAAACTGTGAACAAATTCTTATGCACAGTACACATATTTTATTTTGAAGTAAAAAAACAAAACAGGAACAAATACAATCACACTGCTTCATGTGGCCCGCGGGCTGCAGTTTGAGGACCCCTGCTCTAAAAGAAAACTGCAATATAGTGATTATGAGAATGTGGCACAAAGTGGGTTTGGAGAGAGTTAGAGACACGATTGTGCAGAACCTGTGTGCTTACCTGCTAAGGCTATCATGAGAGTTAACTAAGAAAAAGTACATGAAAACACTTCAGGAGGGGAGTTGGCACATGAGACATGCCCCATAAGTGAAAGTTATTAGCATCACAACGATCTCTTCCCCAACAGTTCCGAGACGGCAAAGAGACAACCCAATAGCCTTGACATAATTCTACGGAATTAATTCTACTGACATAAGTCTGAAGAAGTGGTTTGGCCACTATTCAGAAACAACCTTGGTTTGTAGTATGTAGAGAAATGAATTTTTCCCAAGTAATTTGTGATCTTTCTAGTTAAAGTTAATCCATGAACAAAAACAATTGTGGGAGGGGGATTACAATGCTCAAGTTGGCATCTCACAAACCTCACCTCTCTTCCCCAACACACTCACCCATAGACATACAAACACAAACTCACACAAGCTGAGAGTTTATTTATTTTGCTGCTGCTGTTGTTGTTCATTTGTTTTGCTTTATATAAGAATCAGGGAGAAAATCTTCCTTCCTATCCCTGGCCTCCACAGTCTGGGCTGCAGGTGCCTTCCCCTGCCAAGTGTAGTGTTTTAAAAATGGACACATTAAATATGCATTTGTTGTTGAGTTTCTCAGATTGCTGAGGGACTATTTCTTTTCAGAACAAATCATTTTCAACAGTATATTTAATATGAGACGAAGGTGTCTGTCTTACTCATCAGAGTAATACATTTTTTTTTTTTTAAGTCTAGAATTATCTTGAGGGTATTCTCAGCTATATTATTCTGTTAGGGGTATTTTATCAAGGTAGTGATTTTTTTTTTTTTTCTCTTGAGATGTTATGTTTGCGTCCACGATAGTCTGCCTAGTTGCTGTGACAATGCTTGTGTGACAGGTATACATCCATTGCATTATAATTGTCTTCACCTCTGGCTCTCACTCTTCCCTTCTTTCCAGTCATGGATAATAAATGTTAAGGTAGAAAAACTTGTAGTAACAAATAACCCCCAAACACGAATTTTTTGCCATGGTAACAACCCCAGAATATAAATATTTTCAGAATTAACTCAACAGCTTACTTCTCATGTATATATCCGTCACAGGATGGCCGTCCTCTATTTCCTGTTATCTCCACCCTGGAATTCCAGTTGTCTAGGCGGCCTTCATCTTGAACATTGCTGTACTTACAACCAAAGGAAAAGGAGCATGGGGATTATGACTTGCTTCTTAAAGATGCTGCTACTGACAGTTGTCACTTTCACTCACATTAATTGACCAAAACAAATTATATAGGCAGGACCAAAATTAATGGGGCAGGGAAGTATAATCCTCTTACAAAGAGGGTTAGTAAGTATCAGTGAGCAATAAAAGAGTACAGTACAGGCAGGCTTCAATAAAGAATAGACCATATTTTTTGGAGAGAGAAGTTGCAAAAAGACATGGTCTTTGGGATCAGTGAGACCCAGATTTTATTTCAGACTACTGCTCTACTTTTTAGCCTTCTGGTTTCCTCATCAAGAAATACGGTGATAGTAACAGATTCTCAACTGACCATTGCAAATACCAGGGACCATGTATGTAAAGCCCAACCTTTAATCTATAGAAGTGTGCACTGTATTTTAGGTTTTGTCTCTAATTGCTTGATCTATTTCCTCTATTCCAATTTTCTATAAAATCCGTCGCAACCTGAATTTTTCCCACCATTATTCCAATTTGTTTAAGGATATAAAGACTGCTTAACTGCCCAAAGGGTACTCCTTAGTTCTTCATCTTCTTGACTGACCACTTAGCACAATGACCAAGTGTGCTGATTTTTTTCCTCATCCTCCAAAGCTCTGCTATCTAATGCTCTACTTTCTACATCACCAACGTCTCTTCTTCCGGCTCTTCTTTTTCCTTCCCATGCACTTAGGACTGATTTTGCCTAAGGTTCAACCTGAACACTCTTCTCTCTGTACATCTCCCTTTTTGTGACATGCACTTTTAGTAAGAGGTAGTCCTTGGACTTGATCTGAGCTCTAACATTAATACTTACCATCATATGGTTGAAGTTACCATTACTCTACCTACCTCAAAGAATTGTTGGAAATGGGATATTAAGTGAGAAAACATACATGCAATGTTTGGCCCTGTACTTGGAATATACAAGCATATAATACATTTCAGTTCCTTCTTCTGTCCATATCTGTCTTGAAAATCCCCTGCGAATATCATCAGTTACTGTGGAAGATACTCAAAATCCTAGCTACTGTCTTTCACTTCAGTGTTCCAGAAGGAATGTTTTTTAAATAAGTGATGTCAACATTTGATGAAAATCCCACTATCTTGAAGCTACCTATTATTTTGAAGCATTTATAGCTGTGATCTTATGTAGCACAAAAGCTATATCACTAACTATATATTTATCTCAGATTTTAATATAGCAAAATTGTCACATATTATGAGCAGTTAAGAGTTTGGAATTTAGTGCCGAACTCTCTTGATTTTATTATTGAGTCACCACTTCCTAGTTTTGTGATACTGAATAAGTCAGTTAACTCCTCTTTATATAATTTTTCTCATCCATAAAATGGGAATAATAATGGTAGTCATCCCATTGGCATATTGGGAGGATGCAGTTTGTTAATAGAAACAAAGTGCTTAAAGAAGCAATTGACGTGGTAAACATTTAACTAGTATTAGCTATCACCATTATTATCATCAATAGGAATTGTATTGCTGGAAGGAGAGCTTTTGCCTTGCTTATCAAAACATACCATATTGCTGTTCAATCAGGAGTTATCCTCATCCCTCAACAAGACTGCTATGTGCTACTGAACCTCCTTATCATTTTTTTTTTCCCTGACACTCCAGGATGGCAATGTATTCCCTCCTAGCCTCCTAAAAATATCAAGGATTCGTGAGATAACATCCGGAAAGCACTTTGAGCTCCCTGGAAGCAAGGTGTTTGATAAATAAAGGGTTATTACTATTGCCAGTGATATCTTACATTACTCTAGCCCTTCTCAGCCCAGAGGGATCCTGAAGTGGTTTGCAAAACTTGAAGCACAAATAAGAACCATTCAACAACAGCTGAGATGGAACAGATACTGCTCAGACAGCTGTTGATTCTCAGGGCCTCTAGTGATCTAAAACTACTGGTTCCATCCAGGGCATGAACAGCACTTGAAAATTGGTTCAAAGGAAGATTTGAGATATCAAGTACTTAGGTGTCAGTTCATTTTATAGATCAGGGGAACACATTAGTTCAGACACTCAAAATTATGTGCAAAACCCAAATCAATGAGTAAAACCAGTCAGTCTGTTTCCAAACCAGACAAAGAGGGGACATGGTTGGAGATGAAATTCCCTTGTGGTTTCCTGGCCCATGTTCTTGCAATCCTACATTGAATGCAAGCTTTGACTCTGAGACAGTCCAATTTTTTTAAAGGCTTCTAAACATTTACCTGGACCTTCAAAATGAATTCTGCCACAGCACTTTATTATTTTGTAAATCAATCCATGGTACACTAACCTTGAACCCCAGCTTACCCACCTGGCCTGCCCACTTGATTCTGGCTTTAACTATTACCATGCCCACTTACTCTGCAATGCCTAATGCAATGAGTCCCATCTATGCTGTCCTATAACCAAACCTGGACCACACTTTCCCTCGCATTCCAGCCAGATGACATGACTCAGAAATACAGCCATCCCTTATGTGACTCTTGTCCTGCCCATTGCCATTCAGTGACTGTAAGTCAACTTTCAGACCAACTGCTGAGTGACAGGCTCATCCTGCCTCTGTCTCCTGTGACCTGTAGGTAAGTCTTCACCTATGAACCATCGTACATGAATACTCCTGCACAAAAGGCCTTAAAGCACTCTGTAAATATCAAGTGGGAGTAAACCAAATGTTTGCAGCCAAATGTTCTTTAACTTGTATAATCAAAAGAATCATTTTAAGAAAAAGAGTAAACTTTTAACTTTTATGTCCTGATCCTATTTGCCTCATTAAACCTACATAATTACATCTACCATAAAGAATGTTTGTAAATAACCAAAAATACTATAAGAGAAGCATAATAAACTAGAACTATCTCTACCAATTTAAAAATAGTGTATTAGAGTGATTTTAAAGTTTGGAAATAAAACACAATGAAACAGCAACAAATAGTGTCAAGGTATATTTGGATGAAACTTAATATTTGAGAGAAAATTATTCAGATAATTGTGTGATACATTACACCAAAGATTTGTCCATAGGGATGTTAGACTTAAAAGAAAAAGATAAAACCTTAAAAATACAAGAATAAAATACTAAATGATTATTTTATGATCTTAGGGTAGATATGGCCAATCTAAGTATGACATTAAGTCTAAAAGCTACATAGAAAACAATTCTTAAAATATAGTAAAACCAGAAGCTATTAAAAATGTGAAAATAAAAGAAAAAACATGAAAACTTTGCAATGTATGTGAAAGATTAAAGTTTAGTATCATTAGAGAGAAAGAATTCCTACAATACAAGAAAAGCTATCAAATCCAAAAAGAAATAGACAAAAGTAAAGTAAAATAAATTTATATCAGATGAAATACAATAGAAACATAAAACCCTTAACTCCTTTGAAAATAAATTCTATGTAAATTTAAAACAACAGTGAGGTATTATTCTTGAAGGGGGAAAAGGTATTAATATAAATACTTAGTAGTTGGTAAGAATACAAATTGGTACAATATTTTTTCAAGATAATTTCCCAATACCAAAGTTTACATGTATATATTATTTGCAATAGTGACTTCAATTCTATAATCTATTTTAAAGATGTACTTACACAAATATATAAGAATTTAGAAAATTTACTTATTAAGCAATGTTTATGACGGAGGAAAACTGGACATCTTTTTTAATGCTCATCATTACCTGTTAGAAATGATGCATGAATGTGTGTATAGGAATCAATTGAAAATGTGAAATAAGCAAGGTGAAAATTGGCCTATTAATATAATCCCATTATTGAAAAAAATACACACACATATTTGTGTATATATCTATTTCTCTCTGTGTGTGTGGTATATGTGTAAATGTATTATCAAAATATAAATCAAAAATATAAATCTTGGAGAGCAACATTTTGGCACTTTCTGCTTTTGAGAGCTAATTTTATTCCTACTTTTTATTAGAAGCTTGTGTATTTTTCTAAAAGCCATAAAAGATGCAAAATAAAGTTAAAGCAAATGAATGTGACCAAGTGATAGTGCATTATAACATAATATTTCAACATGATAATATTTCTAACATGATAAAATTTGAAATAATAATATTTTACATATCTAAAATAATTAAATACTTTTAAAATCTCCATGGAAATTACTTTACTGGGGGGGATGTTTATGGGGGAAGTTTTGTCATTTTTCTAACAACATATTGTTGATATTTAATTTAAATATTGTCCCAGAGACCAATGGCAGCACTGTGTTGGCCATGATGACTGAAGAGTTTTGGGTGACCCACAGACATTCCCTAACCTCTCCAGGCACCTCTCTTCTTTTCAAGATCAAGTTGCATTGGTCCAACTTAATGGTGAATTGGAAACAGTTCCTTGACTTGTCCCAAATACAAGTACTATAAAAACATTAAAGGAACTTGCAGCTGAAGAGGAGGTACAATAAACTAACCAATCTCCCAGCACATTTGAAATTCCCAGTTCTTCAGGATTGAATATTGCCTGATACAAGTAAATGTGATTTATTTTGACTTTTATTCAGTCACTAAAACTTAGGTAAGCTATCTCTACTCTGGAAAGCTGCCCTATTTTTCCTCTAACGCACCCACCCACCTCATCTCAAGCTGGGTTAGATGTCCCTCACATGCACTTTTTGAACTCTGTACAGACCTGTACTATTCACTGATGCATTTTGTTGGGCAAGTTTTCATCCCTTGAACACATTTTCACTGAGTACTGTTATATAGTCTATTGAGAAACAACAGAGGATAGATAAGAGGCCCTGACCTCTGGAGCTTACAGTCCAGTAGAGGAAGCCAGTATTAACAAAATGTACATTTATAAACAGCAGTCAATGTTATGGGGGAAAGATACACAGCACAACTAACACAAAAAACTAAGTAGTGTATAACATAATGTAATTCTCCCTTTCACTAAATTGTAAGCTCCTAGGAGACAGAAATATATCTTTTGACCTTGGTTTTTAGCACCATGCTACCCTTGATCCATAATAAATGCTCGGTTTCTGATTGTTTAACTGAATTAAACTGATTTTTTTCCTATATAGTCCTTGTTGGGCCAGTAATATGAAAGGTGATTGAATCATAAGGTAATCACTATTTCAACTAGTACCCTAATTATCCATTTATAGTAAGGACCACTGATGCCTCAAATTGAGCACCTCTTCCTTATTCACATTGGTTAATCTTCTAATATTAAGTTGTCATCAGCTATTATACTCAAAGTGGACAGTGTGGAGAAAGAAGTGGAGAAACAGCAGGAAAAAGGAAAGATATCTTGGTAGTAGAATAACAAAAGTCATTAGTTTAGAATCCAAAACACCACGTGGCCTATGGTTAAATAAATGGCATCATTTAAAATAGTGCATAAACCCTATATTAATTGCAAACTGTCATGGATATGATAACAGCAAACTGCAAAATTTCTAATCTTTAAATATGTCTCAGCTGGGCACGGTGGCCACTGTCTGTATTCCTAGCACTTTGGGAGGCTGAGACTGGTGGATTGCTTCACCACAGTTCTAAGCCACCTTGAGCAAAGTGAGACCCACTCTCTACTAAAAAAACAAAAGATAGAAAAGCTAGCTGGGCATTGTGGTGGGTGCCTATAGTCCCAGCTACTTGTGAGGCTGAGATGGGATTGCTTAAGTCTGAGTATGAGTTCACCATGAGCTATAATGACACCACCACACTCTATGCAGGGCAAGAGAGTGAGACTTTGTCTCAAAAATAAGTACATAAATAAACTAATAAACAAATGCCTCATCTAAATGATAAAAATTCTCTGAGTGCTAAGCAGTGAACATGCACAAATTATCTTCTTGGGGGGACTGGGCCAGAGGTGAGTCCTCAGAAATGGATTCATGAGTCTCTCTAAGGAAGATTTTTGCTTATGTTTATTGGCACATTCATGTTCTCTGTTTTGGGGATGTGGGGATTTTTTTCAGGGAATGGATAATTTTAACTAATAGATAGCACAGAGAGATTTACAAAAAACACTAGCCAATACATAATTGAAAAGCATCAGGAGATTCTTTTCTAAGTCTTTTTTAAGACTAAGATTTCACATGGAATATTGCAGTGATAGATATATTAGGTTAGAAGAAAAATTCCAAATAAAATTTGGCCTCTTTTCCTCTTCCTCAACTGTTTGCAATGCATTTATTGTGAGCCAAAGCATCCTGTTTAATTCTGACATGTGTCCAGAGACACTTAGAGCCACAGTGGTAAATGGAATAGAGTACCAGGCCATCTATGTCCAGCAGAACCAGAACAAGCTGCATAATGGCAGAGAGCATTACTGGGAGAATCTAAGATTTAGAATCCTGAGACTCTAAGCACAAATTGTAACTGCTCGACTCACTATTTGTGTGTCTTTGAGTGAGTTGCTTAACTCCTCAAATAGTATTTTCTCATTTCCAACATAGGAGTAATAACACCTACTTTCCTTCTGAGAATTAAATAATATAAAATTAGGAAAGTGCCCGGTATGGTGATTGACACAAAGGAGACCACCCAAAATATTACCAATGCTTTGGCAACAATATTTAGTCATTTGTCCTATAATACCCAAGACTTCCCTCCGACAAGAATTATCTGGCCTCAAATGTCAATTGTGTGGAGGCTGAAGTATGCTGTTTTATTACCTAGTTTCTGAAATCCCCTAACTCCTGGTGTAAGACAGAAATTCAGAGGAAAATAAAGGGCACATTCTGACAGCACATAAAGACATTCAGATGCAATATAAAAAGATAAAAAGTTGATATAATCAAATATGGTTATTTGTGGTACAGATTTCAGTTCTTATGAAACTTTTGGCATGATGTATCATTTAACACATCCAGTGATGCCATATATAATGGAAAAATTGAATTGGAAGAAAATACCTCACCCCAAGTTTGGCAGAAACTAAGAGATGTGGCAGAATTTGAATCCATATCTTCTTGACAGTAAATGCATAATCGTCCTCTGCTTCGTGCTGCCAATAAAATACTGTAGGGTCTTTACTGTAATTGATGCTTAGATAATTGGCATAAGGAAAAGGCTCTCCACCACAGTGTTCCAGAATCTCTGAAAACCAGCTAGACTCCCTCATCACTTCTCAAATATCCTGAAGTCCTCTATGCTTCTTCAACTGCTAAAAACCTCCTTTCTTGAATTCCCATATTTACTATTCAAATCACGGCCCTCTTTTGCCAAAGTACCTCCATGTCCCTTGCCATATGAGCCACATCTAAAGTGACTATGTTCTCCCCTCTTCAAGGGTCCAGTATCTCTCTTTGTGATCTTTAAAATCTAAAATTTAACTGGGTTAAATTGCCCTTATACTCCACTTCCTTGGTACTTGCAAGTCCCTCTAATTCTCTCTAGCTCTGTTCTTTTTCTAATTTCTGCTGTCCACTAACTGGAGTCAATACAGAAGCCTTAATTTATTTGGTGTATCCAAATAACGCAATCATAGAAGTGGGCATTTATAGCATATAATCATTTTTAGCTATCCTGTTACAACAGTAAAGTTAATAAAATTGACATCTAATTAAAACTACCAAGCATAGTTTTATTAAAAGCAAAACAATAAAGAAAGCAGTGAAGATTGCATTACCCATGCTATGCAGTCTCCTGTAGGAATTGCTAGTCACCAGGGCTGTGTTGTTTAATGTCTCCACGTGAGGATACTGATGAGATGCTGAATTTCATGGATGGTTTTCAGGTAGGTTCCAAGGGACAGGAAAGATGCCTCCACTGAATGGTTAAAACTAATAGCACTTCTATAATGCGCTAAGGAAAGAGTACTTAGGATTAAACAAAAGAAGCTGGGTCTGTTTTCAGTATTGAAAAATAATGAAGAAACCTCTATAAAAGAGGCAGCCTTGGAGGATGGGAGGAACGAAATGTAAGAATCAAGTAGAACGTGTGGGACAAACTTTGAGAAGGAGATGGGAGGATCAGGACATCTGCTGTAATCACTCAGGACTGTGGGGCTCAGGCTTGTGTCTCATAGTGTCAAACAGATGTCTAGACTTGTATTAAAAGCATAATAATGTCAAAGCTAACAAATGGAGATCCACCCTCACATCAGGAGGGAACCTGAAGAGCTCCACCTCTCCCTCCACATCTAGGAAGGCATGTTGCTAAAACCATTACAAAAGAAAAAAAACTAACAAAAACTTGATATCCTGGATTTTCAACAGGACATGGTTTATGTATAAGAAAAGCAGGAAGGAAAACATTGGCCAGATTGAACACTTTACTTCAAAGGTCCATGTTCTGCTTCAAGGTACAACAAAATGCCAAGTTCCCCAGTAGTGGCCTTGAGAAGAGCTACACAAGCTTCAAAGAGTTGTCCCGGGCCTTGCCTCGTTTGATCCTTACCCAAACCCAGTGAGACCAGAGGTTCAAATGGTCATATTTGCAATTCAGGGAATGTAGAAACTGAGGTTCTGAGATGTGTAATGACTACGAGCCTCATGCTAAAAGCATAGGTAAAAATATAACTCCTAGACCTCCTAGCTGTTAAGGGCACAGGCTGAGGATCCACAGTACCTGTGTTCAAATCCAAGCCCACCCACTTGCTAAGTATAAGATCTCAAGAAAATTATTTATTTTTTAGTGTGCGTGTGTTAGTTTATTCATTTGTAAAAAGGGCTTCATAATAAATTGTGTTTACCTCACAGGATTGTGGTGGTGAGGATTTAAATAGTTATACCATGGACATGGAGAACCAGCTGCAGTACTATTTTATATAAGTTAATTAAGCATCTGTGAATTTTGGTGTCCTCCAAAGTGTCCTGGAACCAATCCTCATGGAGACTGAGAGAATGGCTGGACATCAAAATGCCTGAAGGTGTTTATAAGGTATTCTTTATGAGCTCTCAAGAAGGCTTAAGTTCTTTTTTTTCTTTTTTTAAATTGTTTTATTTTGCTTTACTAGTGCAAATGACTAAATCACACTTATAACTCTCTATAGACAAGAAGGAAGGAAGTAAAATTATCCACATTTTATAAATGATATAAATAAGGCCAGGTACTCTTTTTGCATCAACCAACCCCAAAATGATAAAAAAAAAAAAAAAAGAAACTATTTTACTATGTTTAGGATCAGGATTTTGGATAGGGTACAGAAAGGACATCTAGTGTGGCCTCCACCTAGAGCTGCAGTTAGGACGATTCACAGGCAAGTGACTCAAAGTGGGAAAGTGGAATCCTTTGGAAACACCCTAATCAGTGTGACTGATGGATATTGCTGGCTGCCAGCTGGGACCTGAACTGAATCATAGGTAGGGTCTCCTGCACATGGCCCTGCTCTGTGGCCTGGCTTTCCCCGCAACAGGGCAGCCTCATAGGAGTGGGGCTTTCTCACATGCCAGTTCAGAGCTTCAGAGATCCAAGTGGAAGACGTGTCACCTGTTAGGACCTTCCTTTGAAAGTCTCACGGCATTATTCTCCCACACTATTCTCTCACAGCAGTGACATTCCAGAAGAGGGAAATTAGGTACCACTTCTTGGTGGAGGAGTAACAGGTTTTTAGAAAAGCATTGGAAATGGCAAATAGTATTGCAACCACCTATGGAAAATATAATATCCCATATAGGGAAAGATAGAATTTGCCAAAAATGCCCCCCCCAAAAAAAAAAAACACTAAGTGAATAAACCTGATTAAAGATGCACACCTTTAGATCTTTTAAATTCTGTTCCTTCCTTGATCTTTCAGACCCTTCTCTCCGTTGTAAAGAATGTCAATTAATCTTGCACCTTCACAAGCAGGTACATCTGAGGATTTGGCCCTGCAGGGATGCCACTGAGGGCAGGCAGTTTGCCCTGGGAAAGCATCCAAATAAGTTCTACAAACTTGTAATGGAAATTTACTTCATATTAGTCTTTTTTTTTTCTTCTCTCCCCATGGGTCTCTCTTTTCCTCTTTTAATCAACCCTCAAGAAGGAAAACTACTAATCAAAATCGGTCAGATTGCAGGGCATTAAATTGGCTGTATCCTTTTACGAGTGGTTGAAGAACTATGTGTTCTGCTCCCGTACGGTCCTTCAACCCATGTGGCTACCCTCACTTTGCTGTCTTCTGTCTGGACCTTCCTTTCTGACCATTTCTCATCAGCTCCACTTCTATCAAACTGGTCAAAGCCACTGTTACCTCTTAACTCACCTCCCTGCATTTGTTCTCCTATCCCACTGCCTATTCGCAACACACCAGCCAAGGTGGTCCCTCTGAACCCTAGAACAAATGACAGGGCTTCCCTCCGCTGACTCCCAGGTCAGTTGGAGTAAAAGCCATAGTCCTGATGATGTCTGTCAGGACCTAGATGTCTCTTTGAGCTCATCTTCTGTAAATTTTCCTCTAGCTCACTCTGCGAGATCCACACTGGCTCCCTAATCAATAGACCAGGCCAGAGCCCTCATCAGAGTCTTTGCATTTGTGTGTCTGGGCCAGATTCCCGCTCCCTGTCTATTCACAAGACCTGTTCCAGCACTTCCTTGTGGTCTTTGTTCACAAGTCAGCCTCTCAGCAAGGATGTTCTGAACTCACTAAAAATGGTAAACACCCTCTCTCTGCAGTTTTCATCCCCATTTCCTGTTTCCCCCTCACATTTACTAACATTCTACATATTTTGTATTTAAATTATCTACTGATTTATTGTACCTTCTGCCACCCTGATGTACACACTAGAATAAGAGGTGTTGAGGGCAAGGTTTATTTTGTCTGTCTCATCCACTGCCACATCTCCAGAAACTTGAGCAGTTATGATGTACTTGACATGCTCGAGTAACAGGTACTCAGTGAGTGCTCGTGAAATTAATGCATACCTGGGAGTGGGAAGGCTAGAGGCCTGCTTGAACACAGGTTCAGTGGTAGGGTAATTGAAGACAGAGAGGAATGCTTTAATCTAGAGCTACTTAGGACAAGTTAGCCGAAGAAAATGGGATGTTTTCCCATGACTCAACCCACTTGGTTGCAATACAGGTTGCTAAGGCCCAAGTACATCTTTACAATTGTCTATTGTTTCTCACTTGACATTGTTTTAAAAGATAAGTGTAGTATCACTGAAAACTCTGAGATATACAGGTGTAGATTTGGTGTGAGCAGGGTCTAGGAATTCCTTCATTCCCTAGGGTCAATGCTACCTAATAATTCTCATGTCTTACTCTGATATGCAGAATAATGACCCCGAAGTTGTCCACATCTTATTTCCTAAAACCTATGAATATGTTTGGATACATAAAAAGAAAAAATTAAGGTTGCAGATGTAATTAAAACTGCTGAACAATTTGAGATGAGAGATTATTCTATATTATCCAGGTGATATCAATGTTATTACAAGAGTTCTTTCAAAATGTTATTACCATGCAGTGTGAAGAGGATGTTGGTTAGTGTTAAATATCTTGGAACCATCAGTACAGACAAAACAGGGCAGTGAATTTTTGCTTTTTACCCAGGTTTTTGAATGCCTAAGAAATCAAGAGTCATATTCAGAAATACATCTGGAAGAACAAAACATAATGTGAAATAAAATGAGTCCATATAAATGGGGAAGGGAAGGAGGAGAGTCAAGAGTTGGAAAAGTAGATGGGATGATAGGAGCAGAGGTCAGAGTGGTGTAAGTGCTGGCTCTGAAGAAAGAAGGAAGCCAGGACCCAAAGACTGCAACAAACTATGCAGCCAGGAAAGGCAGGAAAATGGACTTTCCCCTAGAGTCCTCAGCAGAAAGATAACCATGTCTTCTTGATTTTAGCCCAGCAATATCTATTTAGGACTTCTGAATACCAGAATTTTCAGATAACAAATTTGTGTTCTTTTAAGCCACCACATTGATAATAATTTGTAAGGACGGAAGTTAGAAACTAATCCACCTACCATAACTTCTAATACCTTCACTATCAAAATACAAAAGAAAATACAGACTGAAAGTGTGCAATCCTGCCACAGCATGTGGTAGAGCAGAGGGTAAGCTCTCTCAGACTGCGGCCCTTCTTTCATCAAGTACATAAGAGCAAATGTTATCACCAGTCATGCAGTTCTGGTGCGAAACTTAATTTTTGTTAGTCCAAATGCCATCCAAATAACAACTCTAGTGAAAGCTGTTTTGTTTTCTTTACAGATATTTTCTAAAGACATGGTTAGAGTAATCAGTAAAAAAATAAGTATTCCCTCCCTTTTAGCAACTAACAAAACATGCTTTCTATTTTCACACCAAAATACAAAGAAGAAATTAGATTAAAATGCATTTATTTTCCTTGAATAACGATGGGTTGAATTTTTTAATTTAGCCCAATTCAAGTAAATTCCTACCTATTGCTTCTAATTATACCACTTACCTCCTTTTTTTTTTATGAAGACTTGAGATTCAGTAAGAAAGAGCACTACAAGTTGATTTTTTTTAAGGAATCTGTTTTCTCAATTCAAAATATGAAAGCCTTTCAGCAGCAGGTCTGTAGATTTTTGAAAATCCTAATTAGACTGAATTAAATGACTAAAATGCTACTAATTACTTTTTAATTTCAAGAGAGATGTTTACAAAGCACAGTATAATGAGTAATACAGCACTTCAAATGATTACTAATGTTGCTATTTTGTCTGACTTAATCTCAATTAGTATAAATCACATTGTCATCATTGTTAATTGCCATTTCTTTTCAAGTAAAATGGTAATTTCTCTTTACAATCTTACAATTGCTGTTTGTTTTCTTCAAAATATTCCATTTTAAAGGCCCAATAAAGAGAACATTCATAGACTGTGTTTTCTACAGTTTGAGGCAAATGCATGTCTTGTTACCTTATTTGAAGAGCAGTGGTAATTTCCACTTACTTTTTAATAAAATGAAAACTTAACTTTTAACTGTATCATTAGGCTAAATATTAATTCATGGGTAGCTATGGTTCCATGGAAGAATCTCTTTTTATTCAAATGCCAAGTAGAGCTTTCATTAATATGATCTAAGAGGCACTGTTTATATTTCGCCCCTCTGAAGAAATTCAACACTAGAAAAAGGTAGAAATAAGCCAGGGATGGTGTCATGCACTTGCCGATCCAGCTAGGTGGTATGCACCTGTCATCCCAGCTAAGCAGGAGGCTGAGGCAGGAGGATCATTGGAACCCAGGAGTTAGAGGCTGCAGTGATCTATGATCACAGCATTGCACTCTAGCCTAGGTGAGAGAGAGAGATTCAATCTCAAAATAACTAATGATAGTTATTATCATTATTATAATTATGAAAGGGTTTGGGATTATTCTTTTTTTCCCCTCCAACTTTTTCCATTGAACTGGTATTACAAAAAACTGGTAGAAGCTACAAGATTTCTCCTGGCTTAATCTCAGATTTTTCAGAATGTCCCTTTCTCCACATTCCATTGGTCACTATCAAAAGGTCAGTGTAGATTCAGAGATAAGAATTATACTCTCAATAGGAGAGGTAACTTAGAACGTATACCCATTTTTAATCTACCATTATGCATATCGCTTAAGTGCAAGTTAACAAAAGTATCTATAATGACAATAGGTATTCATAAGAAATATTGAAAACATCCTTTCTTGCTGTAGTTATCTAGTATTTTTTGAATTTTTATCTTCATGTTTAAAATTTAGTATGATTTACCTAATAAAATTATCCTTTGGATCTGGTAAGTTATGTTTAGCAGTTGTACAATTCTATTGATGTTGGATTCTTCAATATCCATTTCTTCTTATTCTGTTGACAGCAAACTGATTTTTCTGTAAGAATTTACACTTTCTCCCTTTGGATGCAGTATTCTGAGACTGTCAGCCAAAGACTCCTATGCTTTCTTTGGCCAATAAGTACACAGTTGGTCTAGGCCAATAAAATGCTTTCACTTTATGATTTAAATCAGGAGAAGAGTGACAGGAAGATGAACATTATTTGGTATTCATACTTCCTGATGCTGGTGCCCTGCAAACTCTGACACTTTAATCTTTTTCATAGGCATGACATGTATATTCTAAACTTTTCCCAAGAATGGTCTTTAGACCATTTGCCTTGATTCTGTGAGTGAATTTTAGTCCTCCAATATTCACTGTTGTTACTTAAAATAGCTCCAGTTTCGTTTTCTGTAAAACAAAAGACAAAACTAAAAATCCTTCTTGGAAGTGTGCCATAAACCCATACCTTGTACCCATTAGGTGGGGACTTACCAAGCCCCTTTCCCCTTCCACACTTCTTGAATTCAATGAGTTCTTCTCTCGTATTGATCTGCAGTTACTAATCTACTGGTTTCAACTTAGTATTGAATACATGGGAAGCTTTATTTTTCATTCTTGAGATACTTTACTCAGGAGAATGCTCTCAAAACCCAACCAGGTAAATATAAAAGATGCCAACTCTCCATCTTTTTTATGGCTGAATAGTATCCTATGGTATACAGCTACCAGTTTATTAATCCACTCATGGGTTGATGGGCACTTGGTTTGTTACCACATCTTCATGACTGTGAATTGAGCAGCTATAAACATTCTCATGTAAATATTCTTATAATAAAATAATATATTTTCTTCTTCTTCTGGGTAAATAGTAATGGGATTGCAGGATCAAATGGGAGGTCTATTTTTAGCTCTTTGAGGATTCTCCATACTTCTTTCCATAAAGGCTGGACATGATCATATCTTAGACTTCACCTTTTAAACACAAGTAATGAATCAAATCATTTGCACCCTCATATCAATCTGAAATTTAAAAAATAATTAAAAATATAAAACTTAAAAGAAAAAAACTTCAATGGATATGGAAATCAGCATAATGAGGGAGGTCCCTCACAAACATTAGAAAGTAAACTCAGTAAGAATAAGGATACAATGATCTGGAATATTTAGGTATTAATATTAAAACTCCAAAATATATCCATCCAAAGCTGATAGACTTTCAAAAAGAAAGTAACAAATACATAGTCACAGTTGTAGATAAACACATCTCAATTTTCAGTTTGGAAAAGGGAAAGAATAAGCCAGTACATAGATCATTTAAATTAATTCCTAAGATTTCATGTTTTCAGAGAATTTCACATGATTTTCTCCTAACCTTCTCTAAACTAATTTTAGCAAAGTAGAATGTGATTAGTAGAAGAGTTGGAACTGCTAAGGACAAATCTCCAGTCTTGAAATTATGTTTTTTTTGCTATTGTCTGAATGTGTTTTCCAAAATTCGTGTGTTGAAAACTTAATCTCTAATGCAATAGTGTTGAGGTGGGACCTAATGGGGCTTGTTTAGATCATGAGGGCTCAGCCCTGATCAATGAATGAATGTACCCTAAAACAGGCTTAAGGGAATGAGTTTACTCTCTTGCCCTTCTGCCTTTTGCTGTGTGAGGATGCAATATGAAGGCCATCATTGTATTCCAGCACATTAATCTTTGACTTTCCAGCCTCCAGTATGAGAGAGAATAAATTTATGTTCCTTACAAATTGCTCAGTCTGTGATGTTCTACTACAGCAGCTCAAAACAGACTAAGATACTTTTTACTCTATTCCTAACGATATATTTATTTTTTGGGTGGCATCAGCAAGCTCACTAGTCTATGCTGATGATCTGACATTGTGATGAATTAGAAACATTATCCTAAATGATGGTTAATTAGATGAGCTCACAGAGACAACAAATAAATAGTGGATAGAAGGTGTTTGGCCTAAACTCTGATCTATAGTGAGCATTAAATAAATGAGAACTATTACTGATACTGAATGACATGTGATACTTTCAATAATTCCTCAATTGAAATTATTTCTAACTTTACTTTTTCATTATCTCATTTCCTAAAGCAGTTATTTGTATCCTTCAAATAATTTGCTGGTCTCAAAATACATTCTTCTAGATAAGGTTTCAACTTCATAACCTTTCTATTAGAAGAACTTGGCATCCTCATTCATTAAGTAGTAAGTGAGATGTAGCAAGGGTCAAAACACATAGGGCAAAACTTCCACAGCAGGGCAGTAACTGTGTCTTTGAACTTCTCTTTTAAATGCTGTGATAAGGCTCTCTTTCCCTCCCATTTTTGCTAAACTGGGATGAAAGAAAAGAAAATCCATCCACAGAGCACCACAGCATCTGAATTTTAGTAGAGGAGCTGAGTTTCCTTTGCAGACAGTACTAGTGGGTACTTTGCAAAGTCTTATCTTTGATTCTTGAACCAGGTTGTTGTAGCAAGAGGTAACTCCCATAAAACCAGTGATATTTACTCCTTAATGCAGTTCCTTTTTCCAAGGTGTGCATTCTCTGAAGACTGATCACAGTTTTTTGTTTTTTTTTTTTCATTGTGTGAGCTTGTAAAATGCAAAATGCTTAAAGGCGCTTCTATTTTTTTGAATCCCATCTCTGTCATTCCTTTAGTCAACAGCAGCAGAGTCCTGGCAGTTTCACAGACACTTACATGAAAGGTCAAATTTAGCCATCAGCACTGAAAAAAATCTTAAAGGGCAATGTTGCTGCATTGTAATGAGTTTGAGGAGCACCTTGGGGCTGACTGTAAGCTGAAGGACTTGTGATCTCTGAGAAAGGTCCTCCTTTTGCTTCTCTTCCCCAGCTTCTCTTCCCCAGCAGGAGCTTCGCTAAATAGATCTATTTCCATATCATTATAGAACACACAGAGGGAATTTCCTTTCAAGAGCCACAGCTTGGAGTCACTCCTTTGAAGTCTTCCCCCCCCCCTCCCATTTTCTTGGGCTCCATTGCCTATTTCTTTGACATTCTAGGACACTTTTAAATTTTGGCTTCCACTTTGATTCACTCTCTCTGCTTATTGGCTGCTAAGACATTTACCCTTCTTTTCTGACATTCAATTCTGCTCAATTTTATTCTATTGTGGGTAGAGAGTAATGGAAGGGAAATTGTGAAATGTGTGTCCTGCATAGTTTGTATTATAACATCAGGCAACAGGTTAATAGTTTTACTGAATGAGATACTTTTACCCAGATAGCTTCAAGTAAGCAAGGAATGAATATGATGCCCCAGGGTATGGTTGGTTAGATTTAAGAGGTTCTGTCTCTCCTCGGGGGAAGAAAGAAAACCTGTAAAGACTGTGAACCTGCCTTATGTGTCCTGAAGGACTAGCCATCTACAGATGGTTGTGATCTGGGGTTGCTGGAAGCAAGCTTGGGCTATAGCATGACCACCACATGGTGTGAATTGGGTAAAGAATTCAAGTCATTAGAAGAAAGTAAGATCAAGCCCCAAATCTGAGAAATAATTATGAAGCCACAAACATGATACAAAAACAGAAGTTAGAAGGTAGGAAATCAATTTTGTGAAATAGTTATTAGGATAAAAGAGAAGGTCGTATGTTCTACTGGTTCAAATCCTACAAAGCAATTGACTAAGATAGGCCATTAGGTAATTTCCTAAGGCAAGCCTCCGTTTTGTCATTCTTTTTTTTTTTAATTTTTTATTTTTTTATTGTTAAATCATAGCTGTGTACATTAGTGCAATCAAGGGGTACAATGTGCTGGTTTCATATACAATCTGAAATACTCTCATCAAACTGTTCAACGTAGCCTTCATGGCATTTTCTTAATTATTGTATGTAGACATTTGTATTCTGCCTTTAGTAAGTTTCGCCTGTACCCATTCTAAGATGCACCGTAAGTGTGGCCCCACCCTCCCTCCCTCCTAACTCCCCCCCTCCCTTCTCCTTCCTTGGCCCTTTCCCCATAGTCTTGTGCTATAGTTGGGTTATAGCCTTCATGTGTAATTTAGCTTCATAGTAGGGCTGAGTACTGAGTTCAATGTTATCTTTCTCTAATGTGACAAGAATTATATAAAATAATGGGCACTAATTTGTAAGGATATTGCTTAAAATACTAAATATGGAAATAAACAAAGACCAGCAAAATAAAAACAACCACAAGCTCTCTATTCAGAGCTTGCTATGTCAAGGGAGTCAGTCACCATTACTCATGTTTGGCAAAGACATAAAGTCAGGCAGAGGAGTAGGGCAGTGCTGTGATGGGAGAAAAGATTTCATCCATGCTCTAATTGGAAGCTGCTGCCATGGTGAAGCCGTAGACAGACTAACAAAAAGTAAGGCATTCTATATGATTGGTTAGAAGTATATCTTTGCCTTTTTCTAGGTGATCCTATGTTGAAAGTAGGTATGCAAGTTAGGTAACCTGTCAGTTATTAATCAAGTCCTGATCACTTTAGGCCAATTGTTATAGGAACATTATCTGGTTTCCTGATTTTATTGCTCAGAGAGTTGTCTAATTTCCTATCCGTCTAATTTATATAGCAGGCTAACTTTCTGGGCTGGTGCCTACCATGGTAGATTAATTCCCTTGGCTAGTTGTTGCACGTTGTACTATTTTATACACTGTCTGGCCATTGTTCATTTGTATATTCAATCTTTCATACCTATATTTTTCAGTTCTATTTAGTAAATGATTACCTGAACCTCCTCCCCACAGAATCTCACAATGAGATTTAGTATCTCAAGGAGAAGATGGACAAAGGCTGAAACAGTAAAAAAATTATTCAACATTTGTTTTTAAATTAATGTTTTTGCAAGTCCACAGAGACATAACAGCCTCTAGCAGGGGTGGCAAACAAGTTCGACTACGCGCTCGGAGATCGCTCCTCAGAGGTCCCTCCTCAGAAGCAGCATAACAAAATCCAAACTTGGAAAAGAGCCACAGTATACAAAATAATGATAAGAGGCAAAGAGCCGAAATTCATTTTGGCTGGGAGCCGCATGCGGCTCTAGCCGCGTGGTCGCCACCCCTGCTAGAGTGTCAACTTTGTGCAAAGAGAAAAAACAGGTCTCTAGGTTTTGAGAGAATTTTTTATATGGGGGGGGTGATCCCAAATTATTTAGATAAAGGAAATCCTCATCTTCAAGTATGAAAAGTCCTTTTACATATTTCTGCAGAGGGAGGCAAATTTTGAAAAGAGAAGGGAGAAAGCTTTGTACCAAGATGGTTCAATGATGATTCGATGAGCTCTTCTATTTTCTATGGGCATTATGGGGTCATGAACATGTTTACTGAACTGAAATCATATGATAGTTAATGAAAACCAGAGGAATCTTAGCTCCCAATATTATTCTCAAAGATGCATGAAATTCTATTATTAACACATTATCCTGTAATGGGATGCATTGCTTCTTTACTTCTTTTAAAAATGCCTGGTCTGTATTTTGTGCAGCCCTTTCTCTGTCTTACATTTAAAAATGTTTAAACAGTGGGTAAGAAGTCAGCCATGATGGTAAAGAGACAAAGAGCTAGGCCATAAAGAATGCCAGCAAGGGTTTCTCAACTTCAGCACCCTTGACCTTTTAGACTGAATAATTTTTTGCTGTGGGGCTGTATAATTTTGAAGGTTTAGTAGCATCCTTGGCTTCTACCCAGTGGATGACAGCACTGAGTGAGTAGTACCCTTCTCCCCCAGATGTAACAACCAAAAATATCCACTGACATTGCCAAATTACCCTGGTGTACAAAACTACCCCATGTTGAGAACCACTTTGAAGCAAAAGACTTCTATATTTACAGAATCATCTGAAGAACGCGTCTGGAAGTACTGACTCCAGAAACCTACTCTGGTCATTATTAGTCAATAGAAACAGAAAGCTATATGTTTTGAACTTTTCTCAGAGATATGATGATCAGCTAGTTTGGAAATTTGGGGATGGTTATTAACTATGGACAAGAAATGACTCAAAGGGGCCTTAAAGCCATCTTCCAATATATAAAGCCATCTTTATCTGCAAAAAAATAAAAAAAAGTTTATCTGAGTGGCCATAAAGGGCCATAAATTACAAAATATAGAAAAATAAAAAGAATTCTAACAGAGCAGCATATTTTCAAATAATGAAGGCATTTAAAGAGAACTTTAAGAATCACCTGTGAAGAAAGTTGTAAATCATACATCAAGGAAGATGTTGAACTTATGACACTAAGGTCATATTCTAGTTATGAAGTAATCATTCTATGTAAATAAATTATCCCTTAGTATGAAATAGAATGTAAGATCATTTTTAAACTAACAGAAGTAAAGTTAAAATGAATTAATGTTATTTACCTCTAATCTTAGGTAGCTAGCAGAAGCACCTGTGAAGCTCTTAGAACATACAAATATTTGGGCCTGTGGGAGGCTGAAAACCATCGGATTATTCTTTGCTGGACTCTCCTCAGCTCGATTTGCAGACATGACTGTTTTGTGTTTACAGAGGAGAGAATTAAACATAAAAAGATACTCAATTTACTTGAGTCCATATGGCATCTAACTGGTAATACTAGAACCCAGTTTTCTCTGAATTCAAAGATCAACACTGTTCATTATGGTTTCACAGCAACTTTCCAAACAGAAGAAAGGATGGGCATATATGTTTCATGACTTCTGTCTGTTAGACCTTTTGTCTGCCACCTTGGGAAACATTAAAGTGACCTTCATTTTTTTGACAATTTAATCTTCTGTTAACCAAAGGGCAGAACTAAGATAAGGATAACCAGTAAATGCAATTATTACTAAAAAGGGAGAAAAAATATGTTAATTTTTTTCTTTTTTCTTTAATTTCCCAGGAAAGAATACGTTTTGAGAAAAGAAAGTGTATCATAATGTAGTTGTGCGGTTTGGGTGATGAGGAATCTGTTCCCTGGCATGGTTCCTACAAATTCCTTCCACTGCTAAAAGCCATGATTCAAGTTTCACAGATGTAGGTCAAACTTCCTGTCCTAAAATATAGTGCCAAAATATGAGTTTTAATCAGATTGAGGAATTAGTTAACATTTCTACATATGCTAAAATATGCTGATTTGTCACTTAGTACTGAAATGTATCTCATGATGGAGAAGGATCCAGTTTCTATTTGATATGATTAATGTGGGACTTGGAGGAGATGTGTGGGGAGAAAAGAGGAAAAATTGAGTCGATAAATTAACACAAACTTAGGAAAAAGAAAAGCCAGAAATCAAAAATAGTAATAATCAGTAACATGCTGATTATTAAGTGCTATAAAATATGTGAAGCACTTTGCTTGTATTTAGCACGATTAATTATTTGAAAATCTCTGCGATGTTACAATTCTATTTTATATCTAAAGAACCAGAGTCAAGGAAAGATAAGTACTTGCCCAGTGTCACAAAGATAGTGTACAAGGATGCAAACCAAGTCTTTCTGCCTTCATTCAGCATGTGTACCCTCAAATACACACTTTACTCCCAACCCACCCTCATTGTATTTTGCCCCCACACAGATCTTTCTTCTTTAAGCACCAGTAAATGATGGACTATGTGGAGGTGTCAGTCAGGAATCCTGCAGTTACATTCCGTTCCCCTTCTACCTACTCTTTCAGATTTTGTTAGTGGAGTTCATCATCAAAAGCTAATTTGGATGCCCCAGTGACTTATCGAAACTTCTAATGAACACAATAAAAGTGGGGAAGCCATTTACATTCCAGGATGCCCTCAGTTCTCACATTCTGGTTGATTTGAGAGGATGAGTTCAGCACCTTAGGAATCAGATTCCAAGGTCTTTAGCCTGAATATAGCTGAGCAAATGGGAAAACTCTCTGAGATACTGAGTTTCTTTCAGCAAAAGTAAGGCAGCTGAAAAGTAGGAAGGGCTCTAACTGGACCCAAAGGTATTTCAATTTTCTGCTTGAGCATCCAGGCACAATGTTTATGGGGAACTCTGGAAAGCCCTCCAAATTCTAAGAACTGGTACCTACAGGCAGGGTAGCCAACCGAGCACCCACAGGTGGAATTTCAAGACTGCTGGGAAAACAGGCCTCTAGTGACCTATGTTCCCTATTGCTAAGGTGAAACATTTACAAGTCATTGCTTTACTTTGAGGCTTATTTTCTCTTAAAATTCAAATTCCCCCTTTTAAAGCTGTTAGCAAAAACCACTGAAGCCCCCAAAGTTCATTTAAGACCATCTTAACCATAATTCTTCCATGCTGACTCCAGACACTATAAAAAAGGTGACTGTGGCTCCCCTGGTTGTTGTGTTCACCCTTCACTGCCTAGAATTCTGGCACCTTTTGAGGAGCACCTTGAATCCCACGACCCGCGCTTCTGGTTCCATAGCTACCACACTCTACACCTTCCTTTGCTGTCACTGAAGCATCACCTCTAAGGCTGTCTTTTGACCTCAACCCAAACCCTCCCTGCCCTTGTTACTTATGTAGACTGCCCTGGCTTAAATTTTTTCTTCATTTTTTTTCATTACTAAACTCTCACACTTGCCCACTTCTTGCCTCCTAATGATAATTAGAAGATAGTAAACATAACATGAACCAGCAGGTGGAAATTCCACAAAGAGTAGAACATTTGAAACATAACATGAACCAGGTGGTGGAAATTCTACAAAGAATAGAAAATAGCCTAAAACCTAGAGGCTAAGGTGTCGGCGACATTCTGGAATTGTCAGCCATGTATTTAGTGACTATTATAGACAGATTAAAATAGAGAAACAAAGCACAGTTAGCCCAACAAACTATGTTGGGTAAGGACAGCATATATGTAAGTATCTCTTACAGATCTCTTACTGGAATCACAGCAGGAGTCTGGATCTACCTGACTCTTAATGGTATGCTTCTCAGAACATTTACTGTCCTTCTGCTTTGGTTTTTCCCTTTGGACACAGTTTGAATGACGATGATGACACTATTTACTCCCTTTCTCCCTGACGGGTAAGACCAGAGAAGCAGAGCGTGGCATGGACCAGGGAGCCCAGCTGCCTGGGTGAGATTCCTCAGTTGCTTGGACTTTTCTGTGAGTTTGGTCAGGTGGCTTAATTATTTCCCACATTAGTTTTGTATTCTTTCAAGTAATCATTGCATCATCCCCACAAAATGGTTGTGTTAAAAGGATAATACTTGCAGAGATCATGACTTGATAAGCAGAATTGCCTATGTAATGTTTTGTAATCTAAATCATGAACACAAAAAAAAAGCATAAATTTTTTAAACTTTCTCTAACACGCATTTACTATTTTAGCAATTTAAAAAAGAAACTTAAAAATAATTTTAAATACCCAGGTGAAGCATGTACGTTTTTAAGCTAATCCCGGTTATTGCCTCTTTGATTTTCAAAGGGCTATTTTTAAATAAAATATCCTCTTAGTACCCATTAGACTCTGTAGAATAAATCCCCTGACATTTTGGTCATAGTTTCTCAAGATTAGTAATGTTATTTCTAGTCTACCCAAACATATAATTTTGATGAATTCTACGTTGGCTATATTAAAACACATCCTAACCAGTGTGTTCATGTTATTTCTCTTCATCTTTTAAAAATCTCTTTTGTTGTGCCAATTCTTTTCACCATTTATAGTATTGCAGTAAAATACACATAACATAAACTTTAGCACTTTAACCATTTTTAACTGTAAAGTGCAGTTTTAAGTATGTATTGCTGTATAACTACCACCAAAATGGAAACTCTATACTCATTAAATAGTAACTCCCCATTACCTCTCACATGAGGCCCTGGAAACCACTATTCTACCTTTTGTGTCTATGAATTTGACCATTGTAGGACCCATGTATAATACAGTATTTGTCTCATTGTGACTGCCCCGTTTCACTTAGTAAAATGTTCGCAAAGTTCATCCATGATGCAGCACATGTCAGCATTTTCTTCCATGCAAGGCTGAATAATATCCCATTGTATATACAATAAATCTTGTCATGGTAAAACATTATATATACCACATTTTGTTTATAAATTTAAGTGCTGATGAACACTGGGTCGCTTTTATCTTTTAGCTACTGAGAATAGTACTGCTATAAATGTACTACTGCTCTTCAAGACTGTTCAATTTGGGGAGTGTACACCCAGAAATAGAATTGTTGGGTCATGGGGTAATTTGATTTTTTATTTTTTTAGGGAACTTCCATACTATTTTCCACAGCTACAATACCATTTTACATTCCCAGCAACAATGTGCAAGAATTCCAATTCGTCCACATCTTAGCCAATCTTTATTATTTTATGTTTTGTTTTGTTTTTTAATATAGTAGCCATCCTAATGAGTATTTGGTAAGATCTCATGCAGTTTTATTTGCATTTTTCTAACATTTAATCATGTTGACCATCTTTTTATGTGTTTATTAACCATTTTTATATTTCTTCCGTGGAGAAATATCTACTTAAATCCATTCCTCATTTTCACATAGGGTTTCTATGTTTACTTTAAGTAGGTCACTGTGTACATCAGTTATCAGACAGAGGATTTGAAAGTATTTTCTCATATTCTATGTGTTTACTTTTCATTTTGTGGATAGTGTATTTTGATGCACAAATGCTTTTTAATTTTTGGAAAGTCCAGTTTGTCTGTTTTTTCTTTTGTTGTCTACAATTTTGGTGTTAGATTGTACCTAACTTTGTCACGTGTCATGTTTCATTGCTGAATACACTTTTCTTTCCTCAGAAAGGTCGACTAATTTTAACCCTAAAGGACTGCTTTCATATATTTTGTTGTTGTTTTTTGTCTTTCTTTTTTTTATTTCAAAGTCTTATGAGGTGCAATATTTTTGGTTTACATACATAACTTTTATAATGCTTGATTTATGGTCATAAGTGTGCCTGTCACTCAGATAGTATTCATTATAAGTGTAAGGTAGGTTTTCACTTGTCTCCTCCTACCCAACCTCACTGACTTCTATTTTATTTTGCTTCCCTCTATGCACATCTGTTGAAGGGGCACAGTCCACTGCACCCTTGTAAGGAGAATCAGTCTCATTTGTGCTCCTTGAAGTCACGAGGCTCTGAGAAGGAACATTTCCAGTACTTGCGCTGCAGTCACGCCTTAAAAGAAAGAATGTGCCAGAGACCCTCACCAAGTGTAGCTGGAGAAAGATCATTTGCCTGGGGCAATGGACCATTGCACTTAACCCCCTACCTCCATTTACACAAAAACTTTCCGTTAGTCATATAGGGAAGTAGGCAGACAGAACAGACAACCCAGTCCTTTGTGGTTCATCGCCATTGTTCATCACCAAACAAGATATTCTTGGTTTAGAAAGGTGTGTATGTGCTCTACTGTGTTAATGTGAATAACAGATCTTTACCTTTTCTCTTTCTTGTTCTTGGATTATTTTTATCTGATGAGTTTGAGTATGTAAGAAAGTGAGTAACGACAGCTGACTGCTGCTGTGCCTGAGCCAGCACCAGCCATCCCTTAATAAATCATTCATTTCGTCTGCAGTGTCTGCCTCCATGTCTCTGACTAGGCCAGAGGACAGCAACATGTGTGCTCATTGAGTGTTTCCAATTTAATAGGGAGTACATGTGGTGTTTGTTTTTCCATTCTTTAGCAGAAAGGTCTCCAGTTCCATCCAAATTGTTGTAATAGGCATTAGCTTGATCCCTCTTCGTATCTGAGTAGTATTCCATGGTACGCATATACCATATTCTGTTCATTCACTTATGAATTGATGGACATGTGCATTGATTCTACTTATTTGCAATTTTGAATTATGCTGCAATAAACATTTGAGTGCAGGTGTCTTTTTGATAAAATGACTTATTTTCCTCTTGGTAAATATCCAGTAGTGGGATTGCTGGTTCAAATGGTAGGTGGACCGTTAGTTATTTGAGGGATCTCCATACTGTCTATCAGTTCCACCAACAGTGTAATGTGTTCCTTTTTCTTTACACACACACACACCAAAACCTATTGTTATTGAACTTTTCAAAAGGGCCAATCTGACGGGGATAAAATATGTCATTGTGGGTTTAATTTGTATTTCTCTGATGATTAGTGACATTGAACATTTTTTCATGTTTATTGTCCATTTGTCTATCTTCCTTTAAAAAAATTCTGTTCATGTTCTTTGCTTATGTTTTCATGGGTTGCTTGATTCTTTTCTAGCTGATTTGCCTGAGTTTTTTGTTGATTCTGATTGTTACCCCTTTTTCTGATATTTAAATTACACAAATATTCTTTCTCTGTGGAGGTAGTCTGTTTGCTCTGTTAATTATTGCCTTGGCTATTCAGAAGTATTTTGATTTAATCAAGTATTATTTATTTATTTATTTATTTATTTATTTACGTGTGTTGTTAATGTGATTGCTATTGGCATCTTCTTCATATATTCTTTACTTAGACTGATATCTAGAAGAGTTTCTCTAACGTTTTCTTCTAGAGTATTTTGGTTTCATTGCTTATATTTAATTTCTTTATTCATTTTGTTTTACTTTTTATAAGTCATAAAAGATATGGATCTTGTTTTATTCCTCTGCATTTGGTTATCTAATATATCCAGCACGTTACTGAATAAAGATTCTTTTTCCCTATGTATATTGTTTCCTACTTTGTCAAATATCATATGGCTGTACATGGATGGTTTTATTTTGTTTGTTTGTTTGTTTTTGATTTTTTTATTTTTATTATAGATAAAAATATGCACCATAGATGTGGTCCAACCCATTACCCTCCCTCCACTCAAACATCCCCCCTCCCTTCCCCTTCCTTGGTCCTTTCCCCATAGTCTTGTGGTATAGTTGGGTTATATCCTTCATGTGAAAGCTATAGTTTAGCTTCATAGTAGGGCTGAGTACATTGGATACTTTTTCTTCCATTCCTGGGATAC
>CAUYPK010072230.1:0-19756 GCA_963574355.1 Loris lydekkerianus | reverse complement strand
TGTCATTTTGAAATATAAAAAAAATAAAATCCATATAGATATGTTTATTTTCTGACCTGTCTTTACTTACTAGATGGGATGACTTGTTCTTTTCTTAGTAATACGTTTGAGTTCTCTGTGGATTATGGTTATTAAACCTTTGTTGGAGACATATCCTGCATTTTCTCCCATTCTGAGGGCTGTCTGCTCGCTTTACTTACTGTGTTCTTGGCTGTGCAGAAGCTTCCAGTAGACACTGAAAATAACCAGGCCAGGTTTAAATTTACTGTATACAAAGAAGGTGATATTAATGCCCAGAATACAATTTTGATAGCACTGAATTTAACAAATTGTATGTGCCCGTGTATTTGGGTGTGTGTGTGTGGGGGGTCATAATTTCACTCCATTTAATAAAGTAGAGCTAAATATGAATATAGCTCTACTAACAAGCTGCAGGAAAGTTAAATGTCTTTTCCTTCTCTCCTTATAACATAACTGGGCCTCTGAGAAATAGACTACAGATATTCACTGTGACCTCTGGGCATGTAAACTAATGATAGGGGCTTGAAGTACTATCTTTAGGAAATACTACAGCCAATTGCAGTTGTCTTGCATAATTTAAGAGCACAGACTCTCAAGTCTGCCTTCCTTTTTTCACATAGTAGATCTCCACTTTACTATGTGACTTTGGGCAAGATATTTAATGTCTCAATGACATTACTACCTCATTTGTAAAGTGGAGGTACCTCATATGTTTGTTCTGAGGCTTAAGTGAGGGAGCATATATTAAAGCATATGGGATATTTTCTTGCACCCGGGAAGCATTTTGTAAGAATTATCTACTAATATGTTTTTTTTATCATGTTCTGTGGTATTTATCTTCTAAAGAAAAGAAAAAATCTTGCATCAGTTCTTCCCAGTGTCAGAAACAGTGACAGGAAACTTGCATTTGATATTTGGAATGGGTGAATTGTGGAGATTTGTGACCAATTATAAGTAAACTAAGCTAATAGAGGTTAACTCCTGACTAGCAGATGCATATCACTCCACGGAATGTTTTTTTTTTTTTTCTTTTAGTTACTTTACCAACTTATTAAGTAAAAAATAAAGAAATTGCATTTAATGTGTAATTTGTCATTTGATGCATATGTTTTCTCCAATTTTGTCTCTCAATGTGCTTGCAGTACTGATGATTAATACCGTACTTAATTATTTATCCTTTCATTTTAAAGGTTTAAGTAGAATAAATTAAATTGTAGACAGAAAAAGACTGAGATGGGTTATCATGTTTTTCTTATGTAAAAGCCTTCTCATTTCAATTTCTCATCTTTGTTTGTTTTCTTGATAAATAAAACTTTTATATCAATGTAGCATGGAGCTAAGAATGAGTTCTATTACAATCATCAGAAAACTTCACTCACTGGACAGTGGCTCTGGTTTTAACACATGTATTATACTCCTCATGCTTTGTCACTATGTTTTTACTTTGTAAAGTGTGGGCAACAATTTCATAATTCTATGCTTTTGTGTGAAATAATAAATAGCAACACATTTTTTCTAAAAGAAGTATGGATGAGGATTCCACCAGTTTGAGCACAGTCTACCACATTTTGTTTCAAATGGCATGTTACTTTTTTGGTCAATCGGGGCACATCTGGCAAAATATTTTTATTGCATGTAAATATCTCAATCTCCTCATACTAAACTAGCTTATGCTTAGTATCTAAAATTGGATATGTATGAACTAACTCGCCAAGAAAGTAGGAAATATTTTCTTGGAGGTGGAATCTGAAAAAAATGATGTAAATTCTCATGGGCTCTTTGTTACATAATTTGTTTTAAAATAATAGTGCTCAAATAAAATTATTATGTCAAATAGAATAGGGAAAAAAATATGTCTCAACTGACTGTTTCAAAATAATCCTAAAATATTATACCGTTTTTAATATGTACTCAAGTCAGCTTTTTGTGAGTAAGGAGATGGTGTGATTTATTTCTCCAAAAGCAAGAAAGTAAAAAAAGGAGGAGGTGAAGTATGAAAGGGAGGAAGGAAGGAGGAGGAAAGGAAAAAAAAAAAAATCAGTGTTTATGGTGTCCATTGCAAACAGTGATTTATTTCCCCTTCAGGCAAAATCAAGAACATTTATGAATGTAGACAAATAGTATATTTGGCTTTAAGCTATTCAAAAAGAAATAGATGGATCTATACTAAACTGGAGTAATAGATTTTTATGTTTATATATGGTACATATATATACAGCACAATTATAAAACAGTGCTTTAAAAATGAAATAAGATTAGAAAACTGATAGAGTTTTTGAAGCATTAAATTAGATAATGTTTGTATGTAGAGTTCTTAGTATAGTGCCAACACTTTGCAGTTATTAAATGCAGGTGCTATTGATAATAATACTAGCAATAGTAGAAATAGGCTCTTGAGATCCTTTCTAAGAATGTTTGATGAGACCAAAGGCAAAATATTTGGGAGGTGATTTTCCTTAGTGATATCTTGATTTTAGTAGTCATGAAGACTCTTCCCTAATTAATCAAAATTAAGTTATTCATTAATGTTTACTTCAGTGAAGGCTTGTAATTTGTTTTCAAAACTAAGGTAAATTTACTTGAAAGAATGAATTTTAGAAGACAATAAATGAATACTAAAATATTTCAGGACTCAAGATAGTACATACTGTTTATAATTTTTTAATTGTAATAACACAATTATAATAAAAAAGAGTCTGAAGAAAGTGGATTTAGGCTGCACTGTGATGGATGATTGTAGCTACACCTAAAGCGAGGTCATCTTGAGGACAATTACCAACCCAAACTAAAATGTTATAGGAAACTAAAGACAGAAGCACATTTCAGTGATGCACTATATTGGTTCTTTTGGGGGCTCTTGAATTTCTCAACTAGTCACAAAACAGTTGCACAGGAAAGCACCCAGCAGACCAGTCTCAAGAAAGCAAATAAGAAATAGGAAGTAGGAAATAATCAACAGAACAAATAGATAACCTACAAAACAGGTGAACATATTCACAAATTATACATCCTATGTGGGACTCAAATCAGTATTTAAAAAAAAAATCATTAAAAAGTGGGCAAAAGAAATGAACAGAAGCTTTTCAAAAGTGAACAGACAAATGGCCAATACATGTCTGAAAAAATTCTCACCATCACTAATCACCAAGAAAATGCAAACTAAAATCACAATGAGATATCACCTTATCCCTGTTGGAATAGCTTTTATTAAGAAGCTGAACGATATTAGATGTTGTCATGGATGCAGAGGAAAGGAACACTTGTACACTATTCATTGGACTGTAAGTTAGCACAATTTTTATGGAAAACCATGTGGAGATTCTCAGAGAACTAAAAGTGGACCTACTTTTGAATCCAGTGATCACACTACTGGGGATCTACTCAAAGGAAGTCATTTTATGAAAAAGACACCTGCCCTCAGATGTTTATAACAGCACAATTCACAATCACAAAGTGATGTAACCCACCCATGTGCCCTTCAATTTATTAGTGGATTAAAAAATGTGTTATCTGCAGACCATGGAATATACTAATACTTAGCCATAAAGCAATTTGTATTGCTTTATGGAACTGGAGACAGCTGTCCTAAGTGAAGCATTTCAAGGATTAAAAAACCAGCACCACATTTACTGGCTAATAAATTATTACTGATGGCGCACACATGTGCATAGAGGGAAGTAAAAGCCATTGGAAATCAAGCAGTAGGGAAGGGGCATTGAGGAGGAGCAAAAGCCTACCTAAGGGGTAGGAGGAAGTGTCTGGGGGATACACACACTTACAACCCTGACTCAAGCATTGACAAAGCTATCCAGGTAGCAAAAACATTTGTACCCTGTAACATTTTGAAATTTTAAAAAGCAATATGAGCAATAGATATTTTAAAATAAATAACAGGTCTTTTTTGATAATAAAAAAGAGGTAGAGATTACATCCCTTTGGCTACAAAGGACAAGGTACTTCTGGATTTCTCAACAATGTCAGTGTTTCCCTTATTAGCACATTACTTAATACTTGGTAAAATAGAAACAAAACAACAACAAAACCCTCCCATTCCTTCTTAAGAATCCTCCCATCTCTTTCTTAAGAAGCTGTCAGTCCTGTCAGCTTCTGGTATCTCGGTCCTTTATAATGATGCCTACTTCTGGCCGACCCCTGAACCTTTATGAATAGTTGGAATATGTGCTACATCCTGCTCATCAGGTTCCATGGCAACAGTCAAGTTGACCCTCATGGTGTTCATGAAATATTAAGATGATAAAAGATCCTGTGCCATATATTAATACAGAGCATGGGAGGACTGATCCCAAAGCTCTAGGAAAATATAGTGAATGTTCTCCTGAAGAGTGTGATTGTGGCTGCCACCCAGGGAAGTTTAGAGCATTCAGTGAAGGTCCACACAGATGATTTAAGCAGGAGTGTTATGAGGAGCACATTGGCTGCTGTACTATTTAAATCACTGATGGAAACATCAATTATCACATTTACTTGGTGATGTTACATTGTTTCTTATTTGCTATCTTGACTCATCTCAGCACTTATATATTTCTTGACCTTACCCCATTAATCTATTGTGTAGTACGTGGTATATTTGAGAAAGCCATTCCCCCACAACGAACCACAGTTTTCTCCTCTGGATTGTAGAAGTAACCATCTTTGACCTTTTTGGTACTAGATATCCGGAGATGGAGACACCAGAGAAATAGAAACTTGTTGTACTCATGCCACCTGTAAGAAAGACTCAGACCCCACCTCAGGTACAAATCAGATGGTGATTTATTACACCTGCTCAGGCGGGCTGCCGCCCAAAGGCGAACAGCTGAAGAGAAAACCAGGTTGCCTTTTACACTTTGTGTTGCCATGCAAGCAAGCAAAAACAAAAGCAGAACGTGGCAGTTAGTTATCCCAGGGGTGAGGTTACAGAGTTGGCTCAGGGAGGGCTTGGCACCGGTCACAGCGAGTCAGGGGGTTGTATCGTAGCAGCTGGCATGGGGACAAACTTGACTTTGGGAAATATTGCTTAGGTAAGTTTTCCACCATTGTTTAGTCATTGCTAGGGGTTTGGGGTAAGTTCTACCATTGTTACCTGTTGCTAGGAGTTCTTGGGAACTCAGGGAACTTCCTTGTTCTATTCTGAAACCTGTTCTCAGAATTAAGCCAAAGGGGGAAGGGGTTGAGGCGAACGGGGACTCAGGCTGAGACATTTCGGAGTCTTTAGGGGTCCTCTTGGTGGCTCAATTACTACAAACTAAAAAAAAAAAATAGCGGTATTTTTCATGCAGCATTCAACACTGATGTGATAGGTGCATCATATGCATCCTAAAGACATTATGAATTGTCATATCTTAGTCCCAATTTATTAGTTGGAAATTTGGGATTCGGAGATTATAAGTATCTTACCCAAAGCCACAGAGATGGGGAATAGAGCCACGATTCTGTAACAACAATCTTTGAGAACATTTAGCCTGTGTTACTTTTATTCTTAACATAAATATCTGCTGGTTTTACTTGTAATCTAACCTGAAAACAACCAAAACACCCACTAGTAAGTGGATAAACAAACTATGATTTGTCCACACACTGAAATGTTATTCAGCAATAAAATGGATTGAACTACTTTTACATGACAGCATGGATAAGCCTTAAGTGCATTTTGCTAAGTGAAAGATCCAAAAGTTATGAGAGGAAACAATGAAATGAAACTTTTATATATAACTACCACCATATATATATATATATATATATGTATGTATGTTTAATTGTGGTGGTAGTTACATAACTGCATTTTTTTTTTTTGTCAGAACTCTACACTAAGGGTGAATTTTACTATTAAGCTTCTCTAGCATTACTTAAGTTTCTTGTTTTTTTCTCAAATGCTTTAGAATCAAAGAAGAATTTCTTGTGTTCCTTTTAATTCCAGTTCCTTTAGACTCCTTCTCCACCACCTGCGCCACACATCCTTTCTTACAGTGTTGCATCTTACTTTACAGGTTAGGAAATGAAGTGAGTGTTTTCCAAATTACTGACTGTATCTGTGCAAATGTGTACATTTGAAAGATATCACAGACTGGGTCTACAGATCCTGTGAAGACAGTGCATAATGCATTTGGGCCAACGCAAGGTCAGGACTTTCTGATCTCTGATAGTCACATTCTGATCAGAAGGTCAAAGTGAAATATTGTATCCAATTTTATTGGTATTGGTTCAGGCACTCTGAATTCTACGTGAATTCTACATTTATTGGTTCAGGCACTCTGAATTCTACATTTGAAAAGTCAATGTATTTCCCTTTCTTTAGATCATATGTGCCACACAAATTGGCTCAGGTCCCTTGGGGAAAAAAATGTAGGCATCTTTTAACATGTTGCATTTAAGGGTAGTTACCCTCTTCAAGGAGCTGTAGGTCAATGAATCAACTTTAATTTTGAGAGTAAATGAGAACAATTTTCATTGCTTTTGATGACAGTTTTCTGCCTGCCAATAAATAATTTTCTTTTTGCAAGATGAGAAAGACCTTAGTTATTTGTCTGCTTATCTTAGCGTGAGAAACATTATTAGCTCTTCCAACGGATGCTAGTAGATCAAGACATCATTCCTCTGATTTCAAACTTGCTATATTTTATGTTTATAAGATTTACTTTACTTATGTAGATTAAGTGACACCTAGCTTCTGGCATCCTCCTATCCCATCACCCCAATTTAAAATAGAGGAACCTGGTTCCATGGTACCATCTCCTATTGCTGACCTTGTCCTCTAAAGGAGCTAATACTGACCTTTTCAGAGGCTTCACTGTCTTCTTCATCAGGTAGCTCCTTACTTGCCTGGTGAGAGGTTCTACTCCACTGTCTGTCCAGGTGAGACATTCTTAGTGTTTATACAGAAAATTGGTCCTAACATTCCTACTGTTCTGAGTTTCTGATCCCTTTTGACTTAATATAATAAAAACGTTTTACATTACATTTGCTGTAAATAATTTTTTATGTTCATGTGTCTAGAAGTCATCTCAGTTGACTCTACTGGCTGTAGGTGTCATTTTGAATATGTTTTATACTAATTAACAGATAAGTGTTCTGTATGATTTAAGTCTACCTTCACCAGCCCTATATTCTGTATCCCTCAGCCCAGTTCAACACATCCATATTTACTTCTGTACTTGCTTCCTCAGTTTCTGTGAATACTTGTTAATCAAATTTTGTATTTTAGGATTACACACACACACACATGCTCATATGTGCACATGACATTAACCTCCTAGAGAAAGGCTGTGCTCCTTTGTTTGGGCTGTTCCAGACTTGGTTTCTAAAAGTGTCCTACAACAATGATGGGTGGCAGGTACTGGTCTTGCCTGGAATGAACGTCATCTTTCTGTGAGACACCTATTTCAATCTTTGTTGTTCCCTTTATCAAAATTAGACTCTTCTGGAATTGCAGAGGCCTTCTGGATTCTGCCAGCCTTCACAGTTTAGGAGTATTTAGAGTCTCAATATTCTCATGCTTATCTATCAAAATATAGACATTCCAGTTTCCTTTTTCATATCAGGGACTTGATTTCAATATCCAAAACCAGTTGAATATAAGTATGACACTTCCTTTAGCTCTGTCAGATGCTACATATGATTTTTTTGCCATCTATGGAAAGAATTTTCCTAATAGCTGCTATAGGAATCCTCTAACATTCCCAGTATATCTTAAATTAATAATTGGCTTATGTGATTGTTTCATTTATACTAAAAATTCCAAGGACAATGGTAGTATGGAATCCAAAGTTCTTATAATTTTATAAGTAACATTACCTGCATAGCATTAAAACATCACAATCAGTGCTTAGTTCCCACATCTCCTGTTCTACACAGTTCACATGTAATTACCTCAAATCAATCTAGAGGCTCAATGTCAGCAGATTTTTCCTCTTTTATTTATTTTTTTTTTTCAAAGAAATGATGAATGTAAAAAATTCATAGAAAAATCAAATGATCTTGAAGACCCAAAACACTTTTGACAGAGAAGAGAGAGTTTGCCTATTTCCTATAAAGTGAATTTGCCTGTTTCCTATGAAGTGAAAGAATTTGCCTATTTCCTGTAAAGGGAAACTAATTGAAATACTATAGTATTGACATAAAATGGACATTGATCAATGGAATAAAATAGAGTACTCAAAATTAAACTCAAACATGCGCAATCAATTGATTTTTAAAAGGAGCTGAATTAATTCAATGGGGAATGAATGAATGAAAAGTATTAAAAAAAATAATATCCAGAACTGGTTAAAATCAGCCTTCACCTTGTAGCTTGAACAATAGTTAATTTGAAACATAGCCTTAAATATAAAAACTAAAACTGTAAACTTCTAGGGATAAAATAGCTGAACAGTTTTTTATGTACTTGGGTGCACAGGTATTTCTTAAAGAGAACAGAAAACATGTCAACCTTAAAAGGAAAAATTGATAAACACTACTTCCTTAAAATTAAAAAATAAAGTTTTATTTGAAAGTTAATATTAAATGAGTGAAAATACAAGTGAGGCAAATACTATTCAGCAAAAGATCTGTATCCAGAATATCTATATAACCCTCCAAACTCAGTAATAAGATGATTAATTAAAATGAGCAAAATATTTGAACAGAAATCTCACAAAGTAGATACAAATGGACAATAAAAACATGAAAAGATGGCATAGTTAGCCATCAGAAAATGTGAATTAAAAATTACTTGTATATAGCCAGGCATTGTGGCAGGCACCTATAGTTCCAGCTACTCGGGAGGCTGAAGCAAGAGAATCACCTAAACCTATGAGTTGGAGGTTGCTGTGAGCTGTGATTCCATGGCACTCTACCAAAGGTGATAAAGTGAGACTCTGTCTCTACATTAAAAAAAAAAAAAATTACTTGTGTAAATTATATAAATGAATGGTTTGTACTTTCGTATTAATCCAATATTTAAAAAATACTAAACAAATACAATGAGATACTACTATAGACCCATGAGAATGGCTAGAATGATAAACTGAATACTTAGTGTTGAATAGGTACTACAACTTGATCTCCCATATGTTGCTGATAAGAGAGTAAAATGGTACAACTACTTTCAAAACAGTTTGGCAGCTCTTAGACACATGTATGCCATTTATCAATGCATTGCCCCTCAGTCTGAAGGCACCCTTCAACTTATCCTCTCTCACAAACAAAAGGATACTATTATACACTTACAGGGGCATGCTTTTTGGAGAATTTATCATAAATTCACTATGTGAAAAACGCACTCACGTTTTCATAACAAATTAAATGCCTCATTTATAACAAACAGGATCAATTTAACACATTCATATGTAAATGTCACTGAAAGAATACTTTTTTTTTTTTTTTTTTTTGAGACAGAGTCTCACTCTGCCACCCTGGGTAGAGTGCCATGATGTCATAGTTCACAGCAACTTCAAACTCTTGAGTTCAAGTGATCCTGTTGCCTCAGCCTCCCAAGTACTGAGACTACAGGTGCCCACCACCACTTCTATTTTTTGATAGAGATGGGGTCTCTCTCTTGCTCAGGCTGGTCTCCAACTCCTGGGTTCAAGGGATCCACCCACCCTTGGCCTCCCAGAGTGCTAGAATTATAAGTGTGAGCCACTGGGCCATGCATGAAATACTTTTAAGAAGTTGTATATCTGCAATATTATTTATCCTAATAACATGCTGAACAAACCTTGTCTTCATATACTACAGTGAGCTTTAGTTCGGCTCAGGCCACACTAAGACAAATTGTGAATTAACTTATTTAGAATAAATGAGTTTTTATTAAGGGTGAAAAACAAATAAAATGAGTACACTACTAAGTTTTCTCAATAGAAAGTAGTGGAGGAATACTGCAGAACCTAGGCTTCTTGAAAGTTCCCACTTGGACCCGAGTAGGAGGTGAAAGCTCATGATCACTATTGCTTGAGGCCAAAATGGAGGTAGGACTGACTGTAAGGTGGTGAGGTGGAACTAAGGGGTGATAAAAATGTTCTCTATCTTGAATACAGGCATGGTAACATGGGTGTATAATGTAGTCAAAGCTCATCAACTGTTCACTTAGGTTGTGTGCATTTCATTTTATGTAAATTATACTGTAATAAAATGTACTTGAACATAAAGATAAAATGATGAATTTAGCAGCTGCACTAGATTAAAATTAAAGTTTGACTATGAAAACAAAAAGGCTTAATCAAAACAAAATAAAACAAAACAAAAAATAAGAAAGAAGGATGAATGCAAAGATAATAAAAAAAATCTGGAAAGAAACAGGTCATTTTGAATGCATGATGAATTAATACAATTAATGAAGCAAAGACTAGGTAGGGTAGACATGTAAAGGGAAGTTTGGACTGGTTTCAGAAGACCTGGATTTGATTCACAGTTCACTACGTGAACTTCACTAAGTGACCTAACATAGGCACTTTCTGCTCTCCCCCAAAACAAAGCACACTCTATCCAGCTCAGGACAAAAGAGATGTCAAAAAATATTCCATCATGTTCAGACTAAAAAGAAAAAAGAATTATACAGTTGGGGGAAAATAATGAATTTGGCAGCTGCAGTAGATTAAAATTAAAGTTTGGCTGCAAGGACAGAAAGCCTAATCAAAACAAAACGAAACAAAAAAAGAAAGAAGGATAAATGCAAGGGTAATAAAACAAAAATTTGGAAAGAAGTAATTTTTCATTAATTCAACATGCTCCTAGTGAAGAAGATACTTTGCACCAAGTCTTGTGTTAGATTCAAGAAACAAGGTGTGTGTGGTTAAAACAGTCTAATAGACAGGTACAGAAAGCCCTGTGTACATAACTGGATAGTATATTCTACTGATGGGGGTAATCCCAGATTAACTATTGATGTGTGCCACTGTGGGAGCAGAACCTGGAAAAAAAGGCATGAAATTGATTCAATAGAAAAGGTAAGGGAGGGCAACACTTGTGGCTCAAGGAGTAGGGTGCTGGCCCCATATACCAGAGGTGGCGAGTTCAAGCCCAGCCCTGGCCAAAACTACAAAAAAAAAAAAAAAAAAAAAAGAGATAAGGGAGAAAGGGATGACAACATGATTCCAGAAACAAATGTGAGGTAAGGAGACATAATGAATTTGGTAGTTTAAACATTGGTGATAAGAATGCTGCCATAAGACTAGGTAATGGCAGCTGGCAAGGTAGTTCACTTTGTAATCCCAGAACTCTGTGAGCCAGAGCCAGAGGGATAGCCTGAGCTCAGGAGTTCCAGACCAGCCTGGGCAAGAGTGAGACACTGTCTGTACTAAAAATAGAAAAAAAATAGCTGGGTGTTGTGACCAGTGCCTGTATGTAGTCCCAGCTACTCAGGAGCCTGAGGCTGAGGATCTCCTGAGCCTAAGAGTTTGAGGTTGCTGTGAGCCATGATACCTTGGTGCTTTACTCTGGGATGACAGTGAGACTGTCTCACAAAAAAAAAAAAAAAAAAAGATAGTGGAAGATATGGGGATAGATGAAATCTATAGGGAAAGAATTACAAAGGGAAAAACAGAAATTCCAGTATTAAAAATCAAAATTAAAGTGTCATTCTAGGGGTCAAGGTGAGGAAGAAGTAACCATGGTGACTATTAGGCTATAAGCCTTTGATACATTGGGAGTGTTCAGATATGATTCTGAGTCAGAGAGATCAGCTAAGTTGGTTTTGGCAGCAATGTTTGTTTATCTATTTATTGAATTATTTATTTATTTATTTTTATTTTTTTAAAGCAAAGATATTCAATTTTATTTTTCATCCACTTATTTAGTAAAGAAAGTGATCCTCACATTAGGAAGGATAGAACAGACTTGGTTACCAGAGGACTGGAGGGGTCACAGGAATTATAATTTGGAAAACACTGATTTGGCTAAAGGCCAAATTGTGTTCTTTAGAGAGGGAGGAGTTTTTTACAGCATGCTACGGGGGGTTGAACAAGTTATTGTAAAAGTATTTTTAGTGTTGGAAGCAACCATGGGTCACAGGTTGTGTCTACTCGGGAGTTGCAAGACTGGCCAAGTTCAGCTGTTTTCCAGGATGTTGAGGTCATCGCAGTTTGACACGGTTCAAAGGCTCAAGGTAAGTTCCTGGGTTTTATTTTCTTTCTTCCTTTTTCTGCAAGGTTGCAGGTCATTCCAGTAGGCCTTCTTAGTAAGCTTCTCAACTGCATTTTGGGGCTCTGAGCCAAAGAGACACCATTTTGTATACCACATTTCACAAGAATAACTTCGTAAGTAAATTTTGGGGGGCACTTTCCAGATAAAATAGTAATCACTAGCAACCATAATAGCTCTATTGAGAACAAATCATGCCAATTTCATTCCCTTTGCAACAGAATCACTACATTAGGAAAGAATAATAACCTAATTTATTTATTTTTGGAGACAGATATTCTGTTACCATGGGTAGAGTGCTGCAGCATGACAACTCACAGCAACCTCAGTTTCCTAGGCTCAAGCAATCCTTTTGTTTCAGCTTCCAGAGTAGCTGGGACTACAGGTGCCTGCCACATCTCCAGGCTAGTTTTTCTATTGTTTTAAGTAGAGATGGGGTCTTGCTCTTGTTCAGGCTGCACTCCAACTCCTGAGCCCAAGTGATCCTCCAGCCTCAGTCTCCCAGAGTGCTAGGATTACAGGCTTGAGCCATGGGGTCCAGCCTCTGGCAGCAGTGTTTAAACTATGTCTCATTAATCTGATAAGTATTAGCAAGTAATAGTGAAGTTGAGAATAATGCCATTAAACGTTAAGTGCTTTACGTTTCAATAGTTTTATGGTTATAAAAACAAAACTTTTATACATTCAATTCCATTGAATTTTTATAATCTTTTAAGGTGGGCCAGATAGCATATTTTACCATGTTTTCTATTTAGGGAGGTAAAAACTCTATCAAGCTTAATGATTGCCTGAGATGGCACAGTTAATAAATGGCAAGAATGTGATGAATGCCTGAGTTAGATTCCTAACCCAGCAGTTTCTGTTATGCAGCCTAAGACAAAACAATAGTTTTCTACTTTGTAAATGTACCTAATAATGGGAACTATGAAAATTCCTTTCACTCTGGGAGATGGAGCACAGTAAGAGTGGACCAGGGTAATGGAGGTGGAAATAGGAAAGACCATGAGTTTGAGCATGTGCAGAGTTTTTTTGGTTCATATTCTAATATGCCTCTCTTCTGATGATGAATTTTAGATAATAATGATTATCACTGTGGGAATTAATTTTCTATATGGCTATATTGTAACCATTTAATCTAACTGATTTGCTTTTACTGGCAATTACAGACTCTCACTATTAACTTAATGAATGCATGCTTTCCTATTATCCATGTATTTTTATGTGATATTTAGAAGTTTGAGGCATAAAACCTATAAAGGAAATCTACATAAACCACATTAAATTATGCTTCCAATAATACTGAGAGATTCAATAAAACTAATGCTGACCTCCATATCTAAGTAAAATGCTGCTACTTGCAGTACACAGGATATATGCTCCTTTGAGTAAAAGTGATGGATTGGTCCTGGCCCATCCACTCTCTGTCCCCAGATTTAACTCGTGGCATGATGATGAATATTTACAAGAAGGATTGCCTAAGTAAGCAGTATTATTTTTGGCTTTGATGAATCTAAGATTAATCCATGATGCTAGCAGCCTCTATCCATCTTAGTGAAAAATCAAAAAATATTATATGATAGTGATTTAATCTATTGGGAGGAAAAAAATTGCTCTTAGACCCATATAGCAATATAATTGTGTTGTATAGTGTTTGACACATCTTGCCTTTCTAAAATATACATCATAGCTAAATATAAATGAATTGTCATGCCTTATGTGCATTAAGGTCATGAGCAACCTAATTCTACTGGAGCTGATAGTAATTAATATATTATCCAAGAGACTGTCATTGGAAAAAAAGTAGAGGGTAAATATTCCCCTCAGTTTAGAGACCAATTCCACAGACTGAGAGAAAATAAATGCCCAATGTTAAAAAATTTCATGATTAAAATTATTTTCAATAATATTCTGAATATACAAAGTTTCCTCACTTTCATTTCTATTGTGGTTCTTGCCACAGTCTTCCCTATGTTATCATGTTGTAAATTTCTTCACTCCCTACCTATTATAATCTTTCAGAATTGAAACTGAACACTGTCATCATTCCTCTCAGAGTGATTTGATCATGGTGAAGAGTGATAAGTGCTTCTTGAATATAAAAAAAAAAAAGAATGAAAGAATAAATATGTTATTTACTGAAAGATAAAATTGATCTATAAGGGGACCTAATCCCTGACCTCATTCTCATTACATTTAAAGGCTATATGGAGGAAATATATTTAAATATGAGTAATATTTCTTATCAAGCCCTACTATGCACCAGACCCTGTTTTTTTAGACTGAGAAATGGGAGGTAAGAGAGTGAGTTCTGTATATAAGTGACAAAAGAGCGAATCTGGCAGAATATTCCTATGTAGCACCATGGCCCTAGTGAGCATGGAACACAAAAGGGCCCCCTTTCCTATAATTAATCAGAAAAAAAGAAAGTGATTAGAAGAATCAACCCCTGGAAGGATACCCTAGGGCATTTGATAGGGAGACTGCTCACTATTTGAGCAGACTAAAAACTAGTATCTTCAGAAGGTCTAAGTTGTCAGAGAAAAAAAAAGAAGTAGACATTTTGAGGAGGTGTTGATCAGTGTCTGTGAGTTACATAGGCACAGTGAAAATTTTCTAGAAAGGAAGAGTTGGGCGATGGGGTATAAGCTGGAATGCACCCATATAAGACATGCATGTGAGTTATATTGGGGGAAAGAGCAATGGCTGATGTAGGTAATATTACCTTTTGTAGTGCAAGATGAAGAGAAGCATAAAAAGGAAGTGAAGTGTGAAGAAGGCTAAGATGGATTTCAAAGATGGATCTCTTTGAAAATGTACACTTCTGAAACTTCATTACAATAGGCAGTGTGAAAAATGGAAAAAGACTATACATTTCCCTGGCTCCCAGGTATTTGCCTCACCCTGCTCCCTTTCTTCCTTTAGTGGTTCTTGAGTTCTATCTTAAATTTTGCCAGAGTCAATGTAAAATTAGGGAAGGGACAACTTTTGTTTGAGCATGAGACGCTTATAGCTTTCTCTTAAGTATCTTTTGTGGACTTATTCTTTTCTGCTTTTGTTCATTGAGAAATTTTATTTATTTATTTTTAAATTTTCACTGATGATCCATGTGAAACCCTAATTTAATTTTTATTTTTTAATTTCAAAATATTACAGGGGTACGGACATTTTGGTTACATGGATTTCTTTTGTGAAATTTGAGACAAAGATACAAATGGGCCCATCACCAAGATACCATGCATTATACCCATTAGGTGTGAATTTACCTGCCCCTCCTACTTCCTTGGGTTCTGTTGAGTTTTACTACCTTACCTGCACATGAATGTTGGTCGATTAGGTCCAATTTGATAGTATGTTTGCTCTTTGTTTTCCCATTCTTCTAGTATTCCACTTAGAAAAATGGTGTCCAGTTCCATCCAGGTTGTTAAAAATGGTGAAATTTCTGCAATTGTTTTTAATGGCTGAATAGTACTGCATAGTATACACACAGATTTTATTAAGACACTCATATATTGATGGGCACATGAGTTGATTCTACATCTTTGCAATCGTGAATTGTGCTGCAGTAAACATGTAACTGCACATGTCTTTTTGATAAAATGACTGTTTTCCAGTGGTACATACCCAATAGTGATGCTACTGGACCAAATGACAGAGCTACTTTTAGCTCTTCGGGATATCTCTATACTGTTTTCCACAGAGGCTGGACTAATTTGCAGTCTCACCAGTAATGCATGAATGTTCCTTTGTCTTTGCATGCCTGCCACTATCTATTGTTTTGAGGCATTTTGATAAACACCATTGTCACTGGAGTTAGATAATATCTCATTGTAGTTTTGATTGGCAATTGCCTAGTGATTAGATATGTCAATCATTTTTTTCGTATGTTTATTGGTCATTAGTCTATCATCATTAGAGAAACTCCTATTCATGTCTTTTCCCCACTTTTTTGTAGGGATGTTTGTTTTTTTTCCTACTTATTTGTTTTATTTCTTTGTAAATCCTGGTTATCATCTTTTATCAAATGTAGCATGCATATTAAATTATTTATCTCTCTAAATATATAGCTCATGCTCTTGGAGGAAACTATAAATGATTTCCCTAGTTGATATATAAACATTTTGAAATAATTTAGGAAATTTATCTATATTTTAATTCATAGTAACTTCTAGTAATTAATTTTATAAAGAGATTTAAAATCAGAACATTAATCCAGCTTTTCATTGCATTTAACCAATTTTTCCCATTGTCTTTGTAAAAATTACGTTAGTAAATATTTAATTGGAACTCTTAAGACATAGCTGATGATAGCCAGATTTACTCCATTTCAGCTAACTTAACATCATATCTATATCAATATCAGATTGACATAAAGGCTAAAAAGGTTCCATGTAAAAATAAAACACTAAATTGCAGGCACACACTGTAAAGGACAAATGTTGAATGTCACATGGCTTTCATTCTCCCTCCTCTTTCTTTCTAATAACACCATTTTGCTTTAGGAGGCCATTACTTCCTGGAATTGTTACACTTATAAGGTGTAAGTATGACCTCCCCCATGCTTACTTCCAGGATAATCCCTGACAGATATAAGCAAGTATCTACCATCACAGGAAGTAGGACTGATGCTCTGGAACTAAGCTAATCAGAGCATGGAATTATATCCAGTACAGGCAGTCACCAAGGAATGAATGGGATAGGTTCTATAAGTTTGTTCTTAAGTTGAATTTGTTTGTAAGTCCAAGAGATACATTTACCTATTACTTGTGGTGGGTTCCATTCATGAGCGTGACTCTTATGTCCATCTGATGTTTGAAACTCAAAGACCACCTGTATAGTTATTTGTTCAGTGTTAGTCAAACAGCGCAACCTAAGGACTTGTATTGGGTGATGGTGAAAAGGTGTTCAGGTTAAAAACAAAGAAACACAGAGGCTGGGCATGGTGGCTCATGCCTGTAATCCTAGCAGCCTACAAGACTGAGGCAGGTGGATTGCCTGAGCTCATGGGTTCGAGACCAGCCTGAGCAAGAGTGAGTCCCTGTCTCTTAAAATTGCCAGGTATTGTGGTAGGGGCTTTAGTCCCAACTACTCGGGAGGCTGAGGTAAGAGAATCACTTAAGCTGAGGTGAGTTATGATGCCACAGCACTCTACCAAGGGTGACAAAGTGAGACTCTGTCTAAAATAAATAAATAAATAAATACAAACAAACATTATACCTAGCTGACACTGACCACCAGGCTGCAGTAATGACCAAAGTATGCCAACAATTGCTAAGCTGAGAATAAAATCAAAGACTTGATTCCTTTTAAAATAGCACCAAAGAAGATGAAATGCCTGGGAATGCATCTAACAAAAGAAGTGAAAGATCTATTTCATAGAGAAATAAATCTATAAATCTAATAGATCTTCTTCTATTTCCTTTCTCAAGGATGTTAATAAATGGAAGAACATACTATGCACATGGCTGAGAAGAACCAACATTGTTAAAATGTCCATACTACCCAAAGTGATCTATAGATTTAATGCAATCCCCATCAAAGCACCAATGTCATACTTTAAAGAACTTAAAAAAAAAAAAAATAGTGCTTCAATTCATATGGAGCCAGAAAAAACCCTGAATAATAAATACAGTTCTTAAAAATAAAAACAAATCTGAAGGCTTTACATTGCCAGATTTTAGGTTATACTTACTACAAGACTATAATGATCACACAGCATAGTACTTGGCACAAATATAGAGATGGAGATCTATGAACTAGGAGAGAGAATCTAGAGATGAGCCCAGCTACAGATCATTATTTGATCTTCGATAAGCCTAACAAAAGCATGCACTGGGAAAAGAATCCTTATTTAACAAATGGTGCTAGGAGAACTGGTTATCCACATGTAGAAGACTGAAACTGGACTCACACCTCTCACCACTAACAAAAATAATTCTTGTTGGATAAAAGATTTAAATTTAAGACATGAAACAAAAGAAAAAATTCTAGAAGAGAGTAGGGAGAAAACACTTGAAGATATTGGCATGGGAAAAGACTTTTTGAGGAAGATCCCCCTTAACAATTGCAGCAACACCAAAAATAAATAACTTGGACTTTATCAAACTAAAAAGGTTTTGCACAGCTAAGAGTGCCACAAACAAAGCAAACAGCCCCCAGAATGGGAGAAGATTTTTGCATGTTATGAATCTGACAAAGGCCTGATAACTAGAATCTACAGAGAACTCAAATTAAACAATAAGAAAAGTACAACCACCTCTAGAAGTAGGCAGGAGATTGAACAGAATCTTCTCTGAGGATGACAGATAAATGGAAAAAAACAAAAACAAACAAACAAAAAAAAAAAAAAAATTAAAAATGCTCAACATATTTCATCAACAGAGAACTGCAAATCAAAACCACTCTAAAATATCACCTCACCCCAGCAAGATTAGTCCGCTTCAGAAAATCGCAAAATACCAGATTCTGGCATGGACGTGGATAAAATTGAATACTTCTACACTGCTGGTGGGATTGCAAACTCATACAGCCTTTTTGGAGACAAAATGGAGAATCCTCAGAGATCTAATAGGAGATCTTCTATTTGATCCTGTAATCCCATTACTAGAATCTACAGGTATATACCCAGAAAAACAAAAATCATTTTGCCACAAAGATGTTTGCACCAGAATGTTTATTGCAGCTCAATTCATAATTGCCAAGTTGTGGAAGCAAACTAAGTGCCCATCAACCCATAAATAGACTGACAAACTGTGGTATATGGAATACTATTCAGTCATTAAAAAAGATGGAGATTTTACATCTTTTACTTTTACCTGGATGGAGTTGAAATACGTTCTTTTCAGTAAAGTATCACAAGAATGGAAAAAATAGATATCCAATGTACTCTATACTAATATGAAGTTAATATATAAACAATTGCATGCCCATAAGAACAATAAAACACAAACGTAGTTTAGTACAGGGATGGAGGGAAGTAGAAGAGGGAAGAGGGGAGGGGTAGGACGATTGGCAGAAGGAGGGAGGACATGTAGTGGGATCTCACCTATTGTGCACATTGTGAGGGTGTATAACATGCCTCCTGGGTTAGGGGCTCTTTTACAAATGGAAGTTTACCCTAGAAGTGAGAACAATGTAACCTAAAAATTTGTACCCTCATATTAATTTGAAATAAGAAATAAATTAAAAAAAAAATTCAGGCTTCAGATGCAATCTTTATATGAAGACTTTGGGGGTAGGGAAGAGATAAAAAGCAGAGAAATGGAGCTGTTGTTCAAATATGACTGAATCTGCCCCCCCCCCACTGCCCCACCAACTCTGTATTTCAGTTAAGAAAATCTATTGATTAAGCCATTTGAAGTTCAGTTTTCTGTTACAACTTAAAGTATCTTGCATAATACACTTCCTTTAATTTGTCTACTCACTCTTTGAAATGTAGTTATTTCTTGAGTTTTTTATATTAACACATTTTATTTAATATTTATTTATTTATTTATTTATTTTTATTAAATCATAGCTGCGTACATTGATATGATCATGGGGCATCATACACTAGCTTCACAGACCATTTGACACATTTTCATCACAATAGTTAACATAGCCTTCCTGGCATTTTCCCAGTTAC
>CAUYPK010072229.1:0-25575 GCA_963574355.1 Loris lydekkerianus | reverse complement strand
GTGCATCTTACAAGGGTACATGTGAAACTTAGTAAATGTAGAATATAATTGTCTTAACACAATAACTAAGAAAATGCCAGGAAGGCTATGTTAACCAGTGTGATGAAAATGTGTCAAATGGTGTATAAAACCAGTGTATGGTGCCCCATGATCGCATTAATGTATACAGCTATGATTTAATAATAAATAAATAAATCTTGACCTTTATAGAAAAATATATTTCAATGTATATCTTGAAATTTAAGCAGAACAATGGAAAGAATGGATATAAAATGTGAAGATATCAAAACAAGGAACCAGTGAAACTCATTTAATCCTTTAGAAGATAGAAAAACATAGAAAATTCATGGCAAATATAAGACACAAAGTGAGATGACAGATGTCAGTAATGAGTGATCACTGTGATTGTGGATGAGCTAAGTTCTCCTATTGCCAGAGTTTATATGGGAGTATCAAAGAAATAATTATTACATATAAAATTTATTTTCTTTTAAATGTATGTACAGTCAAGAAAAATGATAAAACTTGAGGTATTTTCCCATCACACACAGATGTGTGAAGTAAAATTCTGCAGGACAGGAAGTAAAATTCTACCGATGAGAACTTTGTGGCATTGGAACATAGATAAAAAGATTAATGAAGCTGCATGAAACAGTGACACACACACACGTGAATGTTCCATGTAAAGCTCAAAATAGGAGCAAACGGAAAAAGGTTTCTTAAATTGTACATTAGTAATTTTTAATTTTGATTGTTAGAAGATAATCTGTTTTTTTTTTTTTTTTTTGGCTAAAGCTTTTAGCATAAGAAAGTTTGTTGAAAACAACTGGATCTTATATTCATCCATCAATCCACTCTGAGTCATAATAATAAGTTAACATTATATAATGCAGGTGATAATTTCTTGTTCTCTCAAATATTGAGTGAATAATGTGGGGGTAACATAATGCTGACAAGAGATGAGAGCCGTGTATAACAATATAATATTGCTAATTACATCGCTGTAATAAAGACATAATAAAAATGCTACTAGCTCATGTGTACCAAAGCTTGTCCTTAAAAATATTGTAAACAGAGATATCATGGCTACTAAAGATTAGTGTTGATGTATGGTATTATGATGGAGAGTTTGTCTCACAAATAAATACTGGCCCAAGTGAACAAGAAATGTGTTAAGTTACTCATAAATCCATTGCTGTATCTTTTCAATATAGACACTCTGTGTCATAAATTTTATTCACATCAGTAGCAAAGAGCACGTCTAAAGAAATTAGATGCTTTTACCTCGACATTATCACCATTCTTTACCTTTGTTACTAAGATGTTCTATATGTGGAAAAATGCTATGTTAACCAGTATGATGAAAATGTGTCAAACTGTTTATAAAACCAGTGCATGTTGCCCCATGATCGCATTAATGTACACAGCTATGATCTAATACTAATAATAAAAAAAGAAGATATCTTAAAATATCCAGACACAAGAATGAGCTGTTCAAAAAATGTCAAAACAATTTTAACCTGGAAATTGCTTTTAGGAACCCTTAAGTGTTCCTATACATTGCTGGCAACCTACAAAACCTTCTTGATTCATTTTTAATGAATCATATTTATTATCAAATACAGGTTTTTGTATTCTATCAGCAGGGAAGTTAAGTTAGTGATAACAAAAATAAAGTTTCCTTAACTGATATATAGTCTCCCGTATTTCAGTATCATAACCTCAGAAGTCACAAATGAACATTACTGTTTGCCTTATAAAATATTTTGGGGGAAAAAAATGTGGCTTTTCTGAAAATCTACTCAACAAATATAGTGGCTTCTCATTTCTTTTGAATTTTGGGTAATACTTTCTCTAAGCTTAGATGTAATAAAAAGCTTATATGGCTGAAGATATTGTGTGAAGAAATAAAACCATTTGCAACTCATTCCTTACTTTGGATAAATTCAGTTTGCCATATAATGATGGCAAAAAAAAAAAATGAAAGAAACTTTCATTTTGAAGTGAAAAACACAACAACAAGTTTATTTATAGGCACTTAAAATAGATACCTTTTGTGCCACTTTCTATCATATTTTATTAAGTAAAATTCCTTTTAAAGTAAGGAATTCTATCTCCATCCCGCCAAGATCTACATTCACCCCCACCCTCACTCTTCATGAAAAGCCATCTTGCACTTTTCTCCAGAGAGTAACAACAAGGGGTTAAACAAAATCCACCCTGACAATACCAGAAACAATTCTCTTGGTGTGTGTTGGTTCACTGCTCCACAGGGCATAGCAGATGTTGTGTCTGGTAGTAAGAAGGGCCCAGGAGGTGTGGGCTGTCAATCACATGTTTGCTCCCCCCACTACAGGCTACACTGTGGCTATGAAGGCCCTCTAACACAATCTGCCTCAGCTGGAGTGTGTGAGGTATCAATAACCCTTGGCAGAGGTGTCAAGAGCCTTGCTGGAACTTAACTATCCTGCTGACCAGATGCTTAGCAAGTTAACAAGACTCTGAGCCAGGCGTTCTCAAACTGCGGCCCGCGGGCCACGTGAAGCCCTGTGAATTGTATTTGTTCCCGTTTTGTTTTTTACTTAAAAATAAGGTATGTGCAGGGTGCATAGGAATTTGTTCATAGTTTTTTTTTGTTTTGTTTTGTTTTTTAACTATAGTCCAGCCCTCAAATGGTCTGAGGGACAGTGAATTGGCCCCCTGTTTAAAAAGTTTGAGGACGCCCACTCTGAGCATTTACAACTTTTTCCAACACGACAATGAACACAACTGGAAATAACTGCACTAATATACTGAAAAGACAAAAATCTCACCAAAGTTGCCTTTCAGGAAACAGATGCAAAAGATAAATTCTGGACCACATTAGGAAGCAAATTGTTTTGAAGTTTCAAGTTGGGCAAGTGCTTTGGCTAAATAAATGAGAGAAAGTGAAAAATAGAAATATTACCAAAAATATTTTCTCAGTACACACACACATACATCTATATATATAGAAATTCTATGTTTTATATACATATATAATTCTAAGTATATTGAAACTATATTCAATTTTGCCTTTTACAAATACACAGTTCCATCTTTGGGAATAACTGAATTTAACTGTTTTTCTCATAAGATATCAAGATTAAAACTTGGTTTAAGAATAGAACTCAAAGTTCTGCTAAAGTGAATACTATTAGTCAGATTCTACACAGAGATGATTGAAGCACATTCAGAAATTACTCAGTAAATAACATCTATAAAACTTGAAAGAAAAGAAGCAATCAAGTTACCTGATTAAAATCGCCCCTTTAAAAGATGATAGACTATGTTGGTAGATTTTCTATCTACTGAATCTGTTGTGCATTTGTTTGTTCAAATGATACTACCTTAAGTTATTCCCTGTATTCTCATTTATAATTCCTTTAGATAACAATTATATACTTTTTCTGGAAAAACTGATTAGATACTATTTCTAGAAAAATACATGGTATGCAGGAAAACATGAATATTAGCTTTAAAGATTTTAATGTTGTTTATCTTTGCTTTGAAATTCAATAATGCCATCAGCCTGTGAGCACTCTTAGAGCCCAGCATTTCACACAGTGAAAGCTGCTTTCTGTTACAAAAGCACAGCAGCTGTGGCTCCCGCAGATCCCCTAAAAGACAGATATAATAAAACACTGGGAGGGAGTGGGTCGACACAGGAGCATGAAATGGACGAGATGAAGCCCCTTTGTCACAGCCAAACAGGCTATAAAGTTACTATAGTAACATACAGTATGAAACTCCAGGTGGATTGACTTAATCTTCCTCAAACAAAAAATAAAGGTTAACAAAAACCAAACCAATAATGATTACAATCACTCTACCCAAACATTTTTCAAGAAGTTGTTATTTTTGCTTCAGTCTGGATACGCGAGGAACAGGGTACTTTTGCTCCTGTTTTGATTTGAAGAAACAACCCCAGCAGTGAAGGATGAGGAAGAATAAATGCAGTTTAAAATATTTGGAATAAAACCAATGACTTGAGTCTCAAGCAAATCAAAGCAACAATAAGAGAACAATCAGACTAGATGGATCCTCGAACCAGTTGTTTTGTTTTTCTCTTTCCAAGTGGGGAGAATTGTAGTGCTAATACCTCTGAGTGTGCTCTTAAATTCGTTGAAAATTCGGCAGTCTTTTCTTAACTTTAGTTGAAGAGTTTCAGGCTTCTTGAATTGTAGTTTATGCTTTCAGAAAGAAAATAATGACTTAAGATATAAGGTGAAATACCTATGAAACAAAAGCAGGGAATTTGTAGAACAGGAGACTAAAAAGTAGAAAAGAAAAGAAAAGAATCACAAATTGAGCTCTACTTTTAAAGTTTCCTACTTAGACGTCAGGTCCTGCTAATTCCTTCTTGCAGGTACAGCACTTAATGATATTATTTTTCTGGGATTATGATTCCATCTATAAAGTCTTATAGACAGAATATCACATAAACTCTTTATTCTACTCAAACTCATTCTCTTTCTCACACCCCACCCCCACACACAGAATCTTATCTGTTTTGCTTTAATAAATATCCATTCTGTATTATTTTATTTTCAATTCTACATTTCATGTCTTAAATGTAGATGAAAATTTGCAATGATAAATAAACCTTAACATACACAGGTTTGCATTTTCGATTAATCAAATGGTCACTTGGTTCGCTCTTTTGAATACTGCTTTAATGATCTGAAAGAGTTAAGGGACTTTCTCTGAACCTTAATTTATGCCATGGAGTTAGGCACCAGAGCAAGCTGAACTCAATAAGAATATTTTTAGTAGGATTTAGCTAACAGTGTGAGACATACCTTTAATGGATTTAGTTTGGGTAAACAACCTTTGTCTAGACAGCTCAAATGTCACAGGTATTGGTGCTCATTTTAAGTGGTAACTTCTATGCAAATAATTACAAAGTTGCATTTTGTTCTTTGTACTGGTATTTTATGAATTGAGGGTTTTGACTGTATCAGAGCTTAACGTATACTCAAAAGGCACAGATATTTTTTTTTTTTTTTTTTTTTTCCTGGTTACTCTTATTTGACAGCACGGGAACAATTAGGTTTTAGATTTATGATGTGTTACTGATGACTGTTAAAGATTTCTATTAATATTGAGAAATACAGAAAGGAGATATGAAACGCAGAGCTGACAGCAGATTTGACGAATATCACAAGAGCAAAATTAGGGTTAAGAGATTAAGAAACACAGTCATTATAGGGAGGAGTAAGGACACTTATTTATTATAAGTAAAGATCTTTATTAATTAAACTTATTTGATGTAGACTTACATATAACAAATATAAAATTTTGAGAACTGAAACAGAGATATATCATTTACAGGTGGAGTAAGTTTAGACAATTTCCTTGTAATTAATAACTAAAGATCTCTTACATTAAATGCATATCTTTTCTTTTTCTTTTTTTGCAGTTTTTGGTCGGGGCTAGGTTTGAACCCAACTACCACTGGCATGTGGGGCCAGCGCCCTACTACTCCTTTGAGACACAGGTGCTGCCCTAAATGCATTTCTTTTATTAACTAAACATCGTATGACCTTTACTAGTTACGCTTAAATTTAGCATAAAATATTTACTGTTTATTGTATTATATTATTAGAAAATAATAAGAAAGCAGAAAGAAAAGTACATGGGGTGTCAGTCAAACTAACATGCAGATTCTGACGTCAGAACGACAAAGGTTATTCGTATCTCTCCAGAAACCTAATATTTTGGACATCGCACAAAACTGTCCATAGGAATGGATGAATGCACTCTAGAATTTGATTCATTTTATAGTACAGAGTGCCCCACAAGATCATTGGTAAAGTCACCATACACAGGGAAATGGGAAACTATATCTACATGTATCTTTATTTACAAAATAATCATTACAAAATTTTACAAGAGGTGGCCAACATGTAGAGAACATTTAGTAAAAATTTTGTAAAATTTCATAATGAATATTTTGTAAATAAAGGTACATTTACCTATAGTTTCCCATTTTTCCTATGTACGGCAATTTTACCAGGGATCTTGTGGTACGTCCTGTAAATACTTCATGCTTGCTTTCAAATTATAGAAAAGAAAGAGAAATATAACTAATTTATCTCTTAATTAATTTATAAAGTGAAAATTTATAATTTTTTATAGACTGAAGAACACTTTCAAATCATCATTGACAGTAAATTCTGACAAATCTAATTCTGTCACATGATAGAAGTTACAAAAAGCGTCAGATCAGGTAAATATATAATTTTTTACTTAGGGAAAATGTACTTAAAGCTTTTAGTGCAGGATCAAGTTTTTGCCTTCACATCAAAACAATTAATTATTTTCTCATGCACATTTTTATTTCCCATTATTTTAATCTTGTTGAAAATAAGTATCATGTGGGGTTGTAATTTATTTTATTGGTTGATAACACCAGGCCACCTTCCCTCCTTCCAATACAAAATAAAAGTGATATGGATTCCAGGGCAATATCCATTGCATTAAAAGTTGCCTCAAATGAGAATGAGTCACTGATAATCTTATTTGTAGACTGTCTCATCAGTTATTTCTTTTCTTTTCCCTTCAGTGTGCAATACCCATTTTACCAGAAGGGCTGTGGGGTTCAAACCAGTAATTAAAAACCTGGGGCTCTAATAACTTTGATAAATATAGTGGGCTTGCTCCATTGTATAAGGTGCTCATAGAGAAGGAAAAAATAAATGGATTTTTAAAAGATAAATTAGTTTAATTCATAAAAAATTCACATGATGGTTGATAGTTCATGCAGCGCTTTCTGCCATCTTCATTCAGAGGAGCAGACAAGGAGAGGCAGCCATGAACCTTGTGTTTACTGCTGTCATCTGGAAAGTGTGCCAGACTCTTAAAATAGCTGTGACTTTCACCCTAGGAACCCCAAAGAGCTCAGTAAACCATCCAAGATGAAACCCTCAACGGTCGGTAGGTCTGCAGGCTCTAGCACCCTCCCCACTCTCCTGTCAGATACCTGCCTCCCAGATTCCCTGCTGTGTCCTCAGAACCTGATGATACCGACCTGTTGAGACTTCCATAGAAAAGCAGGGTCCCCTCCTCCGATTCTCTATGAGGGGAAGAAAGGAGAGGAATCAAAAACAGAGAACAGAAGCCATTAACACAATTATGTTCAGAATAAATGTTTCTTTTTCTTTTCTTCTTCTTTTTTTTTTTTCTTCCAGTTGAATGTGAGGGTACAAGTGACTAGGTTACATTTTTCGTATTTCTAAGGTGAACTTCAGGTTGTAGTTAAGCCCTTCACCCAGGGCGTGTGCTGTAACCCTTACACCGTGCACGTTTACCAATACCCCTTCCTCCTTCCCTTTCCCTGCCCCCGCTTCCCACTTGAATATAATTGTGTTTTTCTCTCATGTGGGTGTGTAGTTGTTTATCAATTGGTTTCATGTTAATATTGAATATATTGGATACTTGCTTTTCCATTCTCGTGACACTTTATGATGAAGAATGGGCTTCAGCTTCATCCAGGTGGATATAAAAAATGTAAAGTCCCCATCATTTTTTAATGGCTGAATAGTCCATGATGCACCTATACCACAGACCAGAGCAAGTGTTTCAGTGACCCTGTAGCTGCCCCTCAAGTTCATCACTTCAAGGAAAGTGATATGAACTGGAAGTCCTAGACTGGTCATGAGCAAAGATTATTATCTTTACACAGGCACATCTATGTTCCTTGTGTGAGCACACAGCCAACAGTGGTTGAATATATTTTATTTTTGTATTAGTAGCATTTATTAAAGTGAGTGATGAATTGCTTTGCTTTTCGAGGAAGACACACACTCCTCCCAAAGTGGTTGCTGGCTTTAACAGTCTCCACATCCGAAGCAAGCTCAGGACGCTCATCCTGATGAAAGCTGCAATCATTGTCACTTCAGTTTTCTTTCTTATTCCCCAAAATAGAAATGAGTTTTGCAGTGGTATGTAGATATTCTAATGTCTAAGACGTTCTAATGAAATTCAGTTAACCAATGTGTTTATGACATTTATAGTTGGACTGTTCCATTTTCCTGTCTTCTCTCAAAGTACGAACATTTTAGAGTAGGTATGAACTCTCTTAACAACCTTCACATTTAAAGGGGAACTTCAAACATTTTCCTCTTTGTTGTGCATTCAGCTTCCAAAGATAACGTGAAAATAATAAGATAATTTCTTAATGAAAGCTTACGTCACGGTTGTTTACCTATGTTTGTGCTATATAAAATCAGTTATCCTTAATATTACACATAATTTATAATACATTAACGGTTTATTAGAACATGAGTCCTATGGGGACAGCTTTTCTATCTGTTTTATTCATTCCTGTGTTTTTGGTTATCAAAATAGTGCCTGACACATAATAGATGCTGAGTGTTTATTGAATAAACAAATGCTGAAATTACTGAATTTGACATAATTTTCTGCAGCTGCCTAAGTATATGGAAAGGAAAAAAAATTAATTTATATTTCAACTGAGCTAGATTGATTGAAATATACATCTGAAAACAGTTCTAAATGTTTCCTCTTTAATGAATGTAGGATTTACAGTAGGCATATACAAACTTTGCAATGTTCTTTGTGAATTAGTACTCCCTCTTTGAATGTATATTATTAAGTTAGTGTCAAAGCATAATTCAAAAGTAAACTGTTTACAAGGAAATCCGAAAAATCACAGCCTGAACACAGTTTGGAGCAGGAATGTAAATGGAAGTAAACACCCCAAATATAGGGTTACCAAGTCTGTAGTTTTCCTGTTCACAACGGAAGAAAATGAATTGTTTTCTCAAATGACTATCATATTTGCATGGAGCTGCACCCGTCTGCAGGCGTCAGTAATGTAAAGTCAGGATTTCCTATGTTTTCCTAGGAATTTGTCAACTCTAGGGAAAGGAATAAAAGCTTCATTGATCTGGGGGACTGACACTAGACAGGGGTTCTTGTTTAGTTTGTTTTAGTTTTCTCATAATGTAATGGGGGTGTGTGCGTGTTGTTTTTATTTCTGACAGTGGTATGATGTACTTTGTCATCGTGAAGGGAGGACAACATGTTGATTTTGCTTTCTCACTAGAGTTTTGTGACCCAGCAAATGAATTATTCAAAACATATTTATTGCAGGCCTTTTGTCAGTCTATGTGTCTGAAATACCCTGAATAGTTAACTGAACCTGTCTCACCAATGCAGGCCCAAAGGCTGACACCTACTCTGTTTATTTCCTAGCAATTACCCAAGATTCTTCTCAGCACCCTGAAAACTTTGTGCCCTGTCTGCTGCTTCCCCACCTCTGCCTCAGTTCCAAACAGCCTCTACTTCTCACTTTGCAGGCGGCAGAGAGAACAGCAATGGCGTCTCAACTCTGTCCTCATGAATTTGTTCCCTTGAGCAAGTCTGTGAACCTCCCTGAACCTCAGTATCCTCATTTATGAGATTAAGATAATAAAACTTATTTACAGGCTGTTTGTGAGAATTCAGATAATTTATATCAAGACTTTATGACTATGACTTCTCCCAAAAAGTTATCCAGTTAATACATAATTATTATTCTCCACACTTTTATTTTCCTATTTTTAGCCTGTTCTTACATTTTTGACTTGTCAGTTAGACATGGATTAAAGATGGTAAAATTTTCGTTTTTCTTAGAAGATTTGAACCCATATTCACCTTTTAACTCTTGCTGCTATTGCCTTGGGGGAAACGTTGCCCTGAACCCAAGCCCCAGGATCAGACCCTCTTGTGACTATGCTACTCACCAGGTCCCGACAGAGGCAGTTCTGATCCAACATACTGCAGACTATGGGCTCTGTAGGGGGCTTTTGTTTTGTTTTGTTTTGTTTTGGGCAGCAGGGTCTTGCTCTATTACAAAGGCTGGAGTGCAATGATGTGATTACAGCTCACTGCAGCCTCAAACTCCCCCTCCATCCTCCTGTCTCAGTCTCCCAAGTGACAAGGAGTACAGACCTGCACTACCATGCCCTAATTTTTTTTTTTTTTTAATTTTTTGTAAAGACAAGGTCTCACTATTTTGCCAAGGCTACATACTGTGGTTTTAGTGGCCAAGACCTTATTCTCTTTCAGTCACAGTTCCAAGTTATGCACATTATTTATCAGTTTCTTCATCCACAGAATGTGGATTAAGAAATTCTCACATAGCATTATGGAGAATAGATTAAATAATGCGCAAATGCTATTTAACATAGCATATGGTCCATGAAGTACAATAAAACACAATTCTTCTTATATTTAATAAAATAAAAATTAGTGCCCAGAAAATTATTTATATAATAATTTTTCAACTGTTCTCCAGATGAGGGAAGCTAGTCTATATGACGTCTATTACATTTTAAAATATTTTATTTCACTTCTGGGAAATATTAAAGAAAGCATTTATTAAGCTCATAGACATTAATGATCTGGGGAATGCTCTGGGATTTAAAGACTGTTGTTTTCTGTAGTTTGTGCCTGTGGATTTTTTTAGATAGTATAAGTTAGAGTTGGGGTTTTATACCACATTACTGGCAATCCAAGGAAAATAGATTTTGATCATTTTATCTATAATACCTTGAAGAGCAATAAAATGAATAGAATAAATATTGTAGTAGATAATGAGCATATCAGTTTTACATTAAAAATTTCTATTGTAATAATAGACTTGAAAATTATATTTTATTATTTGGTCCATGTAGAAACGGATGTCACTATCTACCCTACTTTAAAACTTATATCATTTCTTAATAAATGCTAGCTAAATAAAAATATTGTATGGAATCTTTACATAGAATTTCTGGAGGATAGAGTTAGTCTAAAGAATTCAACAGAATACTTAGCCAAGACATAAAGAGCTTCCACCAATCAAGATACTGACTGACAAGTCCTCTTGGTCAGAGAACCCTGTCAGGTGAACGTCAGGAGTTTCCCGTGTCCCTTGAGGAGGTTGTGATGGCAAACCTTCCTAAAGAACTAGCACATCAAACAGAGAGAGAACACAGGCACCACAGGGCACTTTAATACCAAACCAGAATTTTCTGACACCCCTGGGTTTCATCAGCTTAGACACTTGACAATAGAACCCTGGATGATTGAGTTTACGTAAAAATCAAATAACGTACCAGTCGGGGAATTTAGCACATTCTGAGCTTTCAGATTGCAAAAGCATCAATTGTATGTTTGGACAAAGTTGGCTAAACAAGTAAGGCTACTAAGTGAAACTGTACCTTAATTTATATGTGTATAGAAGGGAAAACTCCTGTTGATGTGAAGAAACCATTAGTCAATCCTTTCAAATAGGCCCAAGATCAGGATCCTAAAGGCCAGAAGTTCTCATCGTCACCCCAAGAATGTGCTATTAGAAATTTATGGAGATGTGCTGTGGTTGTTACAATGATTGGAGGTGCTACTAGCATTTTGTTGGATAGAGGCGAGGGTGCTAGCTGTCCTGCAAAGAATAGCCCTGGGTCCTGTGTGAATTTTAAAAATTCTGCTAAGATGCCTACTTAGCTGTGAATGGCACCTAGAGCATAATCAATTTTACTATAAACCCCAACTATTATTGGTACAGCTTTAGCGTAATTGGTCTTGATACTTTTCAGAAATTGAGACATTGTACACAATGAAAGAAGTATGTCCTTTTTTTTTTTCCAAAATGATTAAAAGTTGTTTGTCATTTAAGGACATATTTAAGTTCTTCAAAGTATGATTTCATTATTTTAATGGGGATTGCCTTAAATCTGTAGATTGTCTAACGCAAGTGCCCATCAACCCATGAATGGATTAATAAACTGTGTACGGGTATACATGAAATACTATTCAGCCATAAAAAGATGGAGACGTTATATCTTTTGCATTCACCTGGATAGAGTTGGAGAACATTCTTTTTAATAAAGTATCACAGTAAGGGAAAAGCAAGTATCCAATGTACTCATATTAATATGAAGGCAGTAGATGAACTAATACCCACAAAAGAGAAAAACTCAATTCAATTCAAGTTGTGGGGAGGAGGAAGGAGAAGGAGGGGAGAAAGGCGTGAAGAGAGTAGGGGCGGGGACACGGACGTGCTCTTACCTAATGGACACAATGTAAGGGCATAATGTCATACTTCCTGGGTAAGGGACACAACTACAACAGGGACCTTAACTAAAAAATGCAAACATTGTAACCGAATCATTTATAGCCTCATGTAATCTGAAAAAGAAAAAAAAAATGCACATTTAACATCTATGGCAATGCCCCTCCTTCATGCATGGGTCTGCGTTTAGTAGCTGCTGCTTTCCACACATAAGTGAAAGAATGTGACTGAGACTCATCCATGTATTATTACAGAGATGTGACTTAAAGTATGGCAGAGAGAAAGAGAGGGGACACCGCTGACCCTTAGCAGGCTGAAAGTATAAGCATCATCATGGTCTTCTTAATCTGTATTCCAATGTAGCCATAGCAATGAAATAGCCTGCCCCCAGGACATGTTGTATCGATCATAGTTCTTGGGACTCTGATGCTTTTACCAAAAAAAGATTCTAGTTCTTTCATGGGGCTCTTGCTGCTGTGGTCCCTTCGACACTTCTGGAGCAGAAGCCCCTTCATTGCCTGTCAATTTCTCCCCTTGAGTAACAAACATGGGCCGCTCTCACTAAGCTTTTCCACATGCAGATATTACTCACAGCTGAAGACTGCATTAATGGCCAAGTTGAGTCCTCAATAGAATCCTTTTCAGTGTATGGAGCCCAAGTTTGCATGTGTTTGCAAGAAAAACTATGCCTTTCAAAATATTAACCACCAGCACTGAATGCAGTCAAGCTTCAAGATTTCAAGAAACATCTTTCTGGTCTTTTATATTATTGCCTGTATCTTGAAATATGTCAATGCACATAAACTTAGCACAGGACACGGTACAAAGTAACACCTTTAACTTGTCAATAATTGTTGTTACTCTGATTATTATCAATTATTTCTTGTTACTCTTCTTGATATTCAAGATAAAAGTACCTTGTAACTTGATGTCATGAAAAAAAAAATCTTTTAATCCTTGCGAGTCTCATAGGGAAGTGAAAATTATTTTAGAAGTAAAGCCTGAAATCACAGTGGTAATGCATGTAGATCTCACTCACGAATGATTGTAACGATGAAGAATCAAAACTACGTAGGCAATTTTTATAGCATTAGCTTTTTTAATTCTTAAGATTAATTCTTTCCTTTGTAAATAAAAGTTTTTAAAGTACTTGTACTTGTTTCTAAATTACCATGAGTGTATGGACTGAATGAATATTAAAGAAGTATGAAAAATAATCTAGAAGAAATACAGACAATGACGTGATGGGTTTTGTCTTAGTGTAAAGTTTGGGTGATAGTTTTGATTTTTCTATTAATTTACAGTGTCATTTAGAGACTTGGCCACTAACTTTTTTTTTTTTTCTTTTTTGTAAGAATCAGGCTTCATGGTGACAAATGGTCCAGAATTAAAAAAATGCTTTTGCTAGAAACTAGCAATGGGACAAGTTCTTTTTTTTTTTTTTTTTTCACTAACACAACCCAAGAGTTATTATTCAATTATTGCTACTTGCCCCCCAAATCAGTGGTCACAACACAGACTTTCTCTATCAAAATATCTCCAGTGAGATCTTCAGATTACCCTTAAATTTAATCATCTATTATTCATTTTTTTGGAGAGATTTCTGAGAAATAAATGAAGAGGTTTCAAGATGTTCCCAATCAAAATTCCCTTCAGATTGTACTGTGAATCTCATCAGCAACAGTCCCTGACCAGATGTGGCCCAGAGCCAGGTCCAGGAGCTCTGAAAGACTCAGAATACTGGGGGTTTACTCTGTTAAGGAGGCTGACGTTGCTTACAGGTGTAAACAGGTCATTAATGTCTTGACCACAGACCCTATCACAATTCAAAGCTATAAGATCTTTGAAAGTCAGTTATGGGAAAGCACAATGAAAAAATAAGCAATATTTCCCAATTCCTGCTGAGATGTTCAAGGTTGCTATAGGCCAAATAATTCCTATGCGTAATTGTATTTTGCAATTCTTAGGATGAGAATTCTACTATGTTGCAAAATGGCCTTGTTAACATGCTTTTAAGAAAGACTGGTTAGTTATGAATAATATACACAAATTTTTCTTCATGTATTCAAGAATATAAACTGTATTTGGTGCAAAAAAGTTATTTCCCCTGTAAACAGAAGCAATGGTATAAATTGGATTATTTCCTCATAATACTCTTTAATTATTTTTGAGCAATAATAATATTTGGATGCTATAGTGTATTTTCTCCCTCTTTTATAGCAAGATTAAATTCAAGTTTTAATCCATGCCTTGTGAAGTCTAATTCCCATTAGTAAGAGTTAAGAAAGCTGTATTGAGTAGTTTGAACGATTAGAATGTCCTAAAAATATGAATTATGTACATTTTCCATGGATAAACATGACAGGAATTCAGACTTCATTGGCATCCAGTCACTATACTCTTTGTAATATTGCTCTGTTACATAGATAATATATGCTAAATCTATGGTAGTTTTGATCATTTAAAAGTATATATATGTGTGTGTGTATATATATATATATATATACATATATGAATATATATTGATTTTTTTATGCTCTAGACTGGTCTTTATGCCTAACATATAGATTAACTTTTCATTTAATAATGATAACTTAGAACCTTGGTACACCATATAATTTGCAGATCAGCTTTACATTAGTAATCTCATCTTAAAAATTTATGATCTTAAAAGATGGATTTTTAATACAATTCTTATGTCAAGAAAACTACCAATTTTTTCTGAGTCCAATTCAGGATCTCTTTCCAAATGCGTTAAATTGTTTAGAACAGGTTAATGTTAAATTAAATACAGAATATTATAAGATGAATCATTGTTTTTGTCCTTCACCGTGTTAAACTTTGGCCCTTTTTGAAGACCTCTTCCACCTTTAAAAATGTGTCTTATGTGGACTATCTTGTATAAAAAAAAACAGGAGATGATTTTACAAGACATTTTAGCAAATTAATAACATTTGTTAAAATGATAGATAAATTAAAAAACGAGCCTGCTAGCTTAAAATTTTCATTTTCAGTTGGGATTAATGTCTGCATATTTTAAAAACCATAACAATTAACTTTAGAGTCATAACCAGCAAGAATTTTTAGTTTTTAGTAGATTATGTTTATTCTATAAGCTGTAACAACAAAAACACCATTCAGTCTTTTCTCGCCTATGCTAAAGAAAGTGTTTTGAAAAATCACTGGTTTCTTCACGTCTCTGATGCTTGCCCCTTTTAGGGGGAGGGGAAAACAAGAAAGGAAACATTTCTGGAAAAGCCACTTTGGTAATATCTGAGACAACACCATTCTTATTTCACTGGGATTTCATTTCATTCTTGTAGGCTTAACATCTCACTGCATGAACAAAGAAAATATCATGTGAAAAGGGCTTCAGGCTAGCTACTTCCAAAAGGATTCAACCTCCGAGTGCTATCAATATCATCCACACACCCACACAGTTAGCACTTTTGAATACATTTACTGAAAACCATTAATAAAGCAACAATCTTAGTCTGGTTCTTAACCATGTGTCACAGTGAAATAAGTTCATGTAAATCTGTGAACTGCACGACAATGATCAAATTAACAGTCATTTCAAGAAAAAATGCCCCTCAGGCTGAAAAATAATTAGTAGTCTCTCACTATCTTTTCCTCCTAATAAAAATCACGATATTATTGTTGACTGTGCTAATAAAACACCTCCCGTGACCCTGATGGAGCGTGATGTAAAATGTAAGGACTGTTCTATTGTGCAGCCGCACACATGTTTTATTGAACATTTCCATTTGGCTCTTCATCTGGGAACACAAGGGCCCATAGAAGCTGAAGAACTTTTGTCACAGTGTAATGCAACTCTCACTTGTTCATTGCTGCAGTTAATAAAACACCCACTTTGAAATTCATTATCTTTGAAATTTAACATTAAACTGCAGAAGCTGAATATTCAGAGCATTACTATAAGCAGGAACGAGAGCAAGGGATGGGAAAAGCAAACAGGAAAAATCCAGTTAGTGCACGAAGCGGCACGAGGTTGGCACATATGTTGCCATAAACGTCAAGTCCAGGATTTTGATTTTTAGAAAAAAATGCTATTTTGAGGAAGTCATAATAGTTTCAACTTGTTAAACATATATATGTATGTTTATATATATATATACATATATATATATTTTCCTTTTAGTTATTTATACTCACTCCATAACTACTTATTGAATGCCTTTGTGCAAAACAGTATTAAAGGTCAATGACGGAGGTACAGGAAGAAGTTAGAAAATATAACCCCTGTCCTTAAGGACAGGGTTATCACGGGTATAGCAAATTGAGTTCCTCTGCTGAACTGGATGATAAGATGATGTGGGTTAATACTGTTTCTAATATAAAAACTGAGAATAAAAAGGGCAGTAATCTGTTTCATAATTTTTTTATTTTTAAAATTAACTTAAATTATTTATTGAGACAGAGTCTTACTCCATTGCCCTGAGGAGTGTGCAGTGGCATCATCATACCTCACAGCAACCTCCAACTTCTGTGTTCAAATGATCCTCTTGCCTCAGCCTCCCAAGTAGCTGAGACTACAGGTGCCCATCACAATTTTTCTATTTTTAGTAGTGACAGGGTCTCCCTCTTGCTCAGGCTGGTCTGGAACCCCTGACCTCAAGCAATCCACCCACCTTGGCCTCCCAGAGGGCAAGAATTATAATCCTAATAGGCTTGAGCCATAACACCTGGGAAAAAAACCTCAGTAAATTTTAAAAAATACAGAAACCTGATAAAGTGGCAAAGTACTGAAACATAGGACTTAGAACAATAAGCAGTACCTATATATTGATATCACAGTTCATGAGAAACCTGGTCTTGGGAATCAGCAAGATTCAACAAAGGCTTTTCAATGAAGCAACCCATCTTTGTCTTCAGATAGCTTGGTGTCCAGCCAAGAAAAATTCGTGATAATAACGACTTGTACTACAAGACAAGATATGGCCAGTTGTCCTAGTGACTGTTTATTCTATAGCAGAATATTATAATTGTGCTTTTATAAATTTGTAGAATTAGATCTTTTAAAGTAATCAATAATAAATCTGATCTTTGGAAAAGTCCTGAATGTTGCAGACCTACATAGATATAATTTTAAGATAATTTCTAACTTTCAACTATTATTAGAAGACATATATTAGTTAATATCAGATAATAAGAAATTAGATGAATAAAAGAAATATCAAATTTATAAGTTATGTTACAATAATAGATACGAAAATATAAATTTTCCCAAAAGCAAAGGCCATTTATTTTTTTCTTAATTTTTATAAAAGGGACATCTTAGCATTCATCTAAACTCATTTCTCAAAGTGAGCTCCATGGAATGGTATGTTAAAAGTTTTGAACAGGGTGCCGGCCCCATATGCTGGAGGTGGTGGGTTCAAACTCAGCCCTGGCCAAAAAAAAAAAGTTTTGAACGTCCAGTAAGTCTGGAAATACTAGATTAAACCAAGTTAAACATCATCAGGGTTTTAACGTGGCTTTGTGCTTTTTTAATCTCTAGGAGAGAACATTCCTCTTACAGAGCAGCTCATGGGACCTTGGACCAAAATTTGGGCAGAGAAGCACCTAGTCATAGATGGGAACAAGTGCGGAATATTGGGTCCCACTCCTGAAAGGTGGGGTCTAGAAGTCCAGAGTTTTAGGACTCATCAGATGATTTCAGCGTAACTGTCTAGTATCAGTCGGGTAAGCCCTTTACATGTAGATGCTACAGGTGATTCCAGATTCATAAACTCCAGTTTATACTACTGGGCAACAAAATGTGGCTTCAGAAAGTCTCTCAATAGGCAGATGAAAGTAAATGCATTTCATAAATGCCCTCTGTTGGAAGAAGGTACAGCTGTGCTCTCCTTTACAATGGTGTTAATATTTTTGGAGAGAAAGAGGAAGGAATTTCTGAATATCAGTTAGTGCTCAACAGATCTGGCTAGTTACACTTGGCACAATTATTATAATATCTATACTGCTCACTCCTTCCTTCAGCAGACAGTATCATCTGAGTTTTTCTTTTTTTTTTTTTTTCTCCTTTTTCTTTTTTCCTTAATAGAGCAAAAAACCCTCTAGCTTTCTTTCCCCTCCCAGACTCTAAGTAGCCAAGTGCTCATTAAAAGACTTGAGCAGAGGTGCTCCATTGCTTACAGTATTACAGGGTGCTGGGGGTCTACCTGCCTAACACTACACTCTATAGCACATCTGTTTATGAGCTATACCGGCTCCTGCTTTCTCAATAGTGCAACTTAAGTTTTAGCAAGGAACAGCCCACAAAAGTGATTTAAAACAAACAAGAAGCAAATAGAAGTATCAAAGAAGGCCAAAGGCAAGAAGCAAAAGGAAAAACATACATTTTCTTCCAAGGTTAAGTCCACAAATTAAATTGTTTGTGGTATTGACACTGATCTTTCTCAAAAAATCAAGAGTAATGCCACACTGTTAGGATAATTTGACTGGAGAATTTTTGAGGACATAGGTGGCATTTTTCTAGAAGGCAGTCAGAATTTTCTTTCTAATTCTTACATTTTATATGTGTACGTGTATATACAAACACTGACAAAACCATAACTTCTGATCAGGGAATTTTAGGAATCAGTGTAATTTAGTGTTAAGGATAAATCATCAAAGTTTGAAATGTGACATTTAATCTCAGTTCCTAACGTGATTTATAATGTGTTTATTAAAATTTAACTTCAGTCTTCTATTCTATAAAAATGACATTTATAATGTACATTTCTGAACCACTATACATTGAAAAACTAAAACCTTTTATTTGTAAGATGTCTTCTTTATAAGAAGCCTTCAGTATGCAACAAACAAAAATTTGATGTTAGTCAAGTGATTGATGGATGAATAAATGAATGAAAACAGCTAATATTCACAAATATAATTCCTTCCTCAATTATTCACATTCTAGCTGACCTTAAGAGTGAATATTGTTGGGAAATGCACTGTGATAAAAAAAAAAATGCTTAAATTATACTAACGTTTTATTAGTCTATCTTGTAACAGTCCCGGCCATAATGGCTTGAAACAATAATTTATGATTATTTCTCACATTTATGTCCCTTGACTGGGCTTAGTTGGGTAGTGTTCATTTGAGGTTTCTCATAATATTGCAAACAAATGGCAGCTGATGTCATCTGAACCCCCAAGATGGTGGGTGTCACCTGGGCACTCAGCTAGAGCTGCGGACCAGAGCATCTCAGGTTCTTACAGGAAGCCCTGGAAATGGAAACAAAGAGAGAGTTCTGGGGAAACCGCAACACTTAGTATGACCTGGTCTTAGAAATCCTAAGACATCACTTTGCTATGTTCTATAGGAAAAGGCAAATAATTAAATCTAGGTAATATTCAAGAGATGGAGAACTAAATTCTCTTTTTTAGATTGGGAAGGATATACATTCAGGGATGAAAGGAATAAATGGAATTTAATTTTGACTAGCACAGCTTTTGAGTGGTTCTTATCTCTTCAAGGACACTAACATGTCTCAGAATTAAAGTGAGGCATTTTATTCCAATAACATCTTTGGTATTTAACTCCTTCCAGATTTATTTGTTCTTGAGGCAGAGGAAAAGTAGCACAATCCTCGAACAGGATTTACGTCGTTTCAATTGAGTATTGAACATTAAACATTGCCAATAATTTTATGTCCTGCAGTAGCTATGGCAAATATTTTATACCACTGTGAAATGCCAAAAATATATAATTACCCTTGTTTTATTTAGAATGACGGACTTTGTAACAAAGCCTCAAAAGACTATATCTCCTTTTTTTCATGTATATCTCAGTAGAGCAAATATTCATAATCCTATTTTGAAAATGTAGCTCAAAAACTTGTAGAGCGTTTTTTCTTCTAAAATTGCACACCTAATAAATAGTAAAAGTTGGGGATTCCAGCTCAAGGATTTTGCTCTTTTTGATATACTTGTTGCTTCAAAAATAATTAATACTGTGAAAACTTGTGAAGAATTTGGACGTGAAATCAGGGAGGTAGGATAACAAGACGCCATCAGAGCTGGGAACATTGTGCTCAGAAACGTTCATGTCACTGTTGGGTATTCCAAATATTTTCTCCAATCTTATACTGCCAGGGGGATGAAGACTTATAGCAACACAGTCTGGGAAAAACTTAAAAAACAAAACAAAACAAAACAAAACTGTAGACATGGGAGTGGAGAAGGGGAGAATGGTGTCAAGGAGGTCATGGATGTGGCAGGCGGATGAGGCCCAGCAAGGCTGGGGAGGGGGTGTGGGAAATACATTGACAAGGGATGAACAATGAGGTACATGGAGGGGGGAGAGGATTCCCCTTCCCCCTCGGTGCTCACACCCCTGCTGGTGAATAGCCTTTTGGGTTTGTATAGAGATTGGGGAAGCCTGTGAAAGAAGCGGTGAGAACTTCTATGGGCCGCTGTACGGTACTATTTTTTTTTTTTTTTTTCCTCTTTCCACTGTTTCAAAACAAAACAGCATGTCTATTGCAAAATGAATGAATTCAAAATTTCAGTAGCAACCAAGAAATATACTGTAACAAATGAAATACGTGACTGCCCAGTAATACAATGTTGTATTTGTGATCAGAGTCATGTTAGTAGTTCAATCTTAAAAACAAGGGGGGGGGAGGGGAATAGCAAGAGCGGTCGCAACCTATTTGATTTATTTCATTTCTCTAAACAGTACATAATTGTTTTAAAATGAAGTTAATTTTTTTATGAAAAACATTCTGACAAATAAAATTACACAAAAAAGAAAAGCACGTAATGACAGTATTAAATATCACCTATTATGTGTTATTATTCTTTATGGCTGATTTATACATGTTACTAGTTGAAAGACTAGTCTAGAAAAAATATTGTTCATGAAGCATAAAATCTCATCAAATTTTGTTTGAAAAAAAAAAAAGGTCAATACATGCAACTTTTGGTTATACATTTTAAACTAAGTTGATGCGTATCTTTTAGGGGTTAAGTGGTCTCAAATTATTAATAACACTAATAGACATTTCAATTTATGAGAAAAAGTTGCATTTCATTAAAAGGACACCAAACTGTACCGTCACTCTTTATCTGCCTGTAATTCTTATCTCTGCATTCATCTATACACATCCCTGCCTATTACGAATAATAATGTCTTACTATTTTATGATTCATATTTTTTGCTGCAAAATGAACAAAAGTAATTAAGTCAAATTAAAACAATTATAGAAATACACTATTCAATAACTCAGTTGCCAAAAAAGTTTTACTGGGCCCTAAGGAGGCAAAAAAAAAAAAAAAAAAAAAAAGCCTCTGTAGCAGTAATATCATTCCACATTACATTTATTCCTGCAAGCCAGCCAAGCTCAAATTAATTGTACTGACTAAACTTTTCTTCTTGGAGAAAATTAAAGATATGCTGTTGTCAACACTTGAACACAACCTTGCCGACACTTAAACGCAGAGAAGGGTGTGACATCCTGCCCCGGCTGCCTTGTGCTAATTAATCACTCTGGTATTTAGGACCATTCAAGCAGACAAATTAATGGGGAATAATTAGTGTATCTTTGTTCCAGCTCAGCTTTGCACACCAGACACTCTCAGGGAGAGAGAGGGGTTTGCAGAGCGCCAGCCATTAGCATGTGCATAGTTTCACTTCTGTTCAGCAAGTTCTTCAGAGATTAAGAGAAAGGCCAAATTAGCAGACGTGTGACTGGGGTTAGGACACTCTTCTAGAAAGAAAGCCCTCTGTTGGGTATCAGCTTTCAGAAGCAAGTTGTTAATCTAGAGACTGAATTTCACGTAACACAATAAAACCTCAGGGAAAATATAATTTCCGAAACCAAAAACAAGTCTGCTTAAAACATACAGTGAAAAAATATTATTTTTATTTATGTTCTTTGTATTTATTTTTAAAGCACAAAGTTAAAAGCAACCCTCAGACTTTTGTAAAAATGTTTATTTTGTAAATGTTTATTGAAAATGGATTTTTATCAACCAGTGGTATTTATCAAGTTTGTAATTAAATAGTGTAGACCATTTAACCTCTCTCCATTTAGTGAGAACTCTGTGCAGATACTCCCCATGGCCATAAAATTTAATTTGTTTCTTCTGATAGGAATCATAGAGCAGAAAATTCAGACAAAGTCTCCACACACAGGAAGTGTGACCGGCATAGGATTGACTAAACTCTCTCCTGTTTTGTGTTGCTGACTGGTTTCAATGTGCACAAGGGCTGAGTAAGTCAAGACTAAGTTTCTTATTAAAATATTTTAAGGGTGGTGCCTCTGGCTCAAAGGAGTAGGGTGCTGGCCTCATATGTCAGAGGTGGCGGGTTCAAACCCAGCCCCAGCCAAAAACTGAAAAAAAAAAAAAAAAAAAAAAAAAATATATATATATATAAAAACTAAAAATGAAATGTTATTTACTACATTAATAAAATATCTCAATTTGGTTTCACTATTGAAAATGAAATAAAAATGAAACAAACTGACTAAAAAGAGTTCAAAATTTCTTGGATTAAACTCATAGGTTTTGCTTTGATACATCTATTCCTCCTCTCGGCAGACAAAAAAAAACTGATTTTTTTCCACAAGGAAATTTCAAACATTACATTTTGTCTTCATAATAAATAGTTCCTGACCTTTTTATTTGTTATGTACAGAATTTGTCTATTTACATATATTGTATATATTGTAAGTAATCGAGCAAATACAAGTATGTGCATTCACATAATCACTTAGTTAATACACCATAGGGGTGCGGTATATTTAGTCGCTTTTTTCATTTTTCTGCAGTTTACGTAAGGGAGAAATCCTTTTCCTATATGTTCCTACCAAAAGTTACTGTGTTTTCTGTGTTCACTAACTATTAATATTTTCTACAATTTACTACCTATGTAGCTTTATCTCTTAATAATCAAGAAAGAATGATTGCTAGATGTGAACAGACAACAGTCCTGCAAATTCCAAATCTGCTCTAGGCTGGTTCAAACCCTTTTCCCTCTTAGAAAGCAAGGATGCTGTGAGGACAGGCAGGTCCAGAGCGCCAGGAAGACCACACAGTTAGAGAGAAAACCGCTCCAGGCCTGGTTATCAACTCCTTTTGTAAAGACATTCCACCACCCCGACTCCAGAGGTGAATTAAGTGAGGGGCACTGTGAGTGAGTTCAGTACTCTTAATAGCACATAACATGAAACTCCTGTAAAAAAGTGATTTCCCCAACCTGGGAGATGGCAGATTTGGGGATATCACTTTGCCACACTCAGCCTTCTAGTTCTCATAAAAACATGGTATTGTTAGGCATAATTCTCTTGAACTTGTGCTGGTGAGAGGGAGGGGAAAAAAAGGCCAATTACAAAACCACCATCCTGCCGTTTCTTAGAGGGGGAAATGAATCTCTGCAGTCTCAGCTGAGATGCTAAATTACTGCCTGTGATAAGCCCAGACGCCATTAGAAAGGCTTCCATCCTGGGAGAGGGTCCTCCTCTTTGAAGGCGCCTAATCCTCATTAAAGGCAAATCCTGGGCATAGGAGGGCTGCGCTGGCATCAAGGCACCTGGCCACGACTGAAAGCGCTGGCCCCATGTGCGGCTGCCGCTGAGCAGCAGAATGTAATTTAGTCGCACCAGCGGGAGCAGGGGTCAATGATTTTATATTAATGGGGATCACGACAGTTCTAAGCTGTGGCGTGCTTTGAAATAAGTGTTGTACAAGGCAGCAAAGAGAGCTCAGCTGAGGAAATGAGCTGTGTCACTGTCTTCTCATGCCTTGCAGCAAACACGGGAATGTTTTTAGTGGCCACCGACTCTCTGCCATCCTAATATTTTATAAACAACAATTACCTGTTACAATTTTAAAAACTCAAATTCCTAAGGTAATTCTGCAAAATATGTCACGTTGGGGCAGCAAATTCCTCTTTAGTCTAAATATGGTCTAAGTGAGTGACCAAAAAAAAAAAAAAAGAATAAAACTTTAGACATTCTTATTCAAAAACTAATTTATACAAATAAGTTCAAGTATGTTGTGGGTGTTTGTTGTAACGCTTTTGGAAGGCAGTATGTCGTTATGGACCTTAACATGTTATCAAAAGCTTCACACCTACAACAAAATATATGGGGAGGGAGTTAGTGACAATGACTTTAAAGTACAGTCAATATTCTGTCTTTGTAGTTGAAAAGACCACTATCACATTTTGTCAAAAATTTCTCTAAATTTTTACATTTCTATTCAACAATAGCAGGTGTAGATTCCGTATTCATTTTTCAGCAGATTAATTTTTTTCAAATTAATAATTGGGCATGGAGAGCAAGAACTTACTTTTTTCAGAAGCTATGAAACTAAGGGGAAAAAGCAAAAGAGGCATTTTTCCAGGTCTCACGTATGGTCAGATGAGAAGGGGTGAGTTGCAAGTGGAAATCAATAGAGGGCCAGAGGGCTCGGAGCCCGTTGACAGGTGGTTAGGGCACCAGCTACCTACACCGGGGCTGGAGGGTACAAACCCAGCCCGGGCCTGCTAAACAACAATGACAACTACAACCAAAAAATAGCCAGGCAATGTGGCGGGCACCTGTATTCCCAGCTACTCAGGAGACAGAGGCAAGAGAATCACTTAAGCCCAAGAGTTTGAGGAGCAAGCTGTGTTGCCACTGCACTCTACCGAGGGCGGCATAGTGAGACTCTGACTCAAAAGCAAACAAACAAACAAACAAACCAAAAAGCAATAGGGGTGTGGCAAGAAAGGAGGTTTCATTTTTTTTTTTTTAAGTTTTATTTTTTTATTTATTATTATTTTTATTTTTTTTGTTATATTTATTTATTTATTTTTTTATTGTGGAGAAGGGGCGGAGAAAGAAGGCGGGGGATGAGGTGCATGACAGGGTCTGGCCAATGGCATGGTACCACAATGGCTGTATCTAGGTAGAGGCAGTTTCAGGCCGGGCCTTGCTGAGTCATTGCTACGTGGAAGTAGCTGGATGGATCTACTTCTAGTCAGGCTCAGGAAGTTGCACTAGGCCTCAGGCACATGGCAGGGCCCAACAATTCCCTCTTTTGTTTTTTGTATGGCAGAAAAACATAGCCCCTGTCTTAGGTTCTCTGCTCTTGCAGTTTCAGTCTTACCCGTCATGGGGATACAAACATCAATGGTTTGGTCCCTGTCTTAGGTTGACTGAACGCAGAATGATCTTACCGTCTTTGGGTACTATGAATGTAATCCACCATGCAGCCTCTCCATATCCTGTCTCAGGTTGTCCCAGCTTTGGGAGTCTTACCCGTCATTGGTGCTATGGAGGGCGGTGAAGAATAATAGTTAGATTCTTGGTTCATGAGCCAGTGATATGGGACCTCGACCTGATTTAACTGCCTCTTACCTTTTTTAAGGATACAGGGCCCAAAGGTGAAGGGTAAATAAGGGTAGCAGGGGGAGAAGGTAGGCCCGTCCACAGGGGATTTTCTAGAATTTCTTTTCTTCTCTTTTCTAGATCTTCTTGGAGTGTTTTGAT
>CAUYPK010072228.1:0-14169 GCA_963574355.1 Loris lydekkerianus | reverse complement strand
AGGTTTAAATCTTTTATCCAGTGAGAGTCTATCTTAGTTAATGGTGAAAGGTGTGGGTCTAGTTTCAATCTTCTACAGGTTGCCAACCAGTTTACCCAGCATCATTTGTTGAATAGGGAATCTTTTCCCCACTGAGTGTTTTTAATTGGCTTGTCAAAGATCAAGTAATGGTAAGTAGCTGGATCCATCTCTTGGTTCTCTATTGTGTTCCAGACATTTTTTTAATTTTTTTTTTTTTTTTTTTTGAGACAGAATCTCACTTTGTGGCCCTCAGTCGGGTGCTGTGGCGTCATAGCTCACAGCAACCTTGAACTCTTGGGCTCAAGTGATTCTCTTGCCTCAGGCTCTCTAGTAGCTGGGACTATAGGCACCCACCAAACTATTGTTTAGAAATGGGGTCTCGCTCTGGCTCAGGCAGGTCTGGAGCTCAGGCAATTCACCCACCTCAGCCTCCCAGAGTGCTAGGATTACAGGCATCAGCCACTGTACCCAGCCTGTTTTTCACTTATATGCAGTCACATTTATCAGTCCTGTCAATTAACACAAGTTCAGCCTGTGTCCAAGGAGGCTGTGTCTACTCCTAGATTAAACAAAAGAATACCAAACACCCACGTCTAGAACTTTATTTATTCCCTCAAGTGCAATCGAGAGCTCAGATTAATTAAACTACATCTTAACTTACAAAAAGATTAGATAACAACAAAAGCATAACTAATCTTACAATCCCCAGTGAGACGAGAGCTTCACAACTTCAGAATTCTGAAGTGTCCTTGGAGCAGGGAGGCAGTGGCTGTTGCCAGGCAGGACCCCACAGGTGTGAGGCTTGAAGACTGCAGGGTTCAGAGTTCCCAAGTTTCCAGCAAGCAAGAGTCTAATCTCCTTTGGAAATTTCATTCCTCCATGGGTGCTGAGCTTTGGGGGCCTCCCAGAGGCCCCCACATTCCACTTCCAAGGCAAGTCCCTAATGTATCATTGGCCCTGGAGCCAGCATAGATGGCTACATTTCAGAAGGGGATGCAGAGGGGTGGTGTGTTCTGGTCCTCTGTCTTGTGGGAGCCATTATCCACAGGAATTTGGGGCAGATGGGAAAGCAGAGTCACACCAGTTCCCCTCCAGAGGGAAGAAACGGAGCACACAGCACTCTGCCGGGCCCTAGTGCAGACTGGCGCCAGGGCACTGGGGCACTTCCTCTTCTTGTGTTTTTTACCTTTCCTTTTGCTGGCACACTTGGGACAGAACCACTGCACCTCCTCTGATGGTGCAGCCATTATTCCGACAGAGGGCCAGTGGTACCAGTCATCGCAATCGTCACAGCTAATTGTCAGACTTCCATCTTCAGGCCTGTTACCCCCGGGACAGATCCACAGATCCAAATCTGCTTGTCCCTCTCATCTCAGATCACATAAGTGCTGACTGTCTCGGTCACCACTGCAGGACCCAGGGAGGGCAGCAGCTGGGGAGGCCATGGGCACAGGTGGCTGTGGGAGTGCAGGGTTCACATGCATGGGGCTGACTCAGTCTTCTATCCAGGAGAAGAAGTTTTAGTCTTTGTTTTAGGTGAAAGGACTTGATTTCTATTGGTTTTGCAGTTGGCAACTGTGATTTTGCAACCGCAGTCAACAGGAGTGGCCCTGGGGACGCAGGGGCAAGGTCTGTGCTGCCCTGCACATGCTCTGGAGGGAGCATGGGCGGGACCTTTTGCGTATTTATTGAGCCGAGGGGTTCTCAAGCTTCCAATAACACATCTTTTCGTACTCAGCAGCGAGGGTGGCTTCGTGGCAGGCATTTCTTCAGCTTCAGGGTTGTCCAGTGGTCTCTTACCCAGGAAATTTTCATCATTCATAACTTCTTCCTCCTCCAGTTCATCATCTTCTTCCAAGGGAACCTGCCTGGCTTCTGCTGAAGTGCCCCCATCTGTGGGCACCTGCTCCCCTTCTTGCTCTTCCCGAGAAGACACATGGGTGGCATGTAATCAGGGATGTGTTCTTTTCTTTCTTCTGCACCTTTACTTCCAGGTTGAGGAAACTGAAGTACGTTGTTCTTGCTAACAGGAAATGAAGAGATTCAATGTGGGAAAGTGACAGGTTCAATATTGTGAATATAGTCTTCTAGTTCATGCAGACTTACCCCCATAAGTTGGAAAGCTTCACCAATGTCATCCAAAGCTGGGTCTGTTCGGCCATGGAGCTCAGAGTCCCGATGGCAGCCACAGCCCAGCTGCTGCAGATAGCAAGGCAGCACGTCCGTGAGAAGATGGCAGGTGCTGAGCTGCACTGAGTCCCAGCCCAGAGCCTGGCAGATCTGCGCCACCAAGACCCTCAACAACGACCTGGAGTAATTCTCACACATCCTGCTGCGTACACCACAGCCCTTGCTGCCACCTCTCTCCAGCCCCACCACCGCCTGACCTTAGCAGCCCACTGCTAGGGCCCCAGTGGTGAGGAAATCATCTCCCAGGCAACCAGCTCACCTCAAAGCCTGCTCCTGGTCCTGGGGTGTGGAGCCACAGTGTGGGGCAACCTTTCTGCTGTGCAGTCCAGCAGGGAACAAAGCCCCAGACTCTGGCCCTGCTGGCCTTATATAAATCTGCCTTGCCCCACCCACCCTGGCCTGGGGCCATGAGCAATGGCCTCACATTTGACCTGGGCTGCCCCTGTCCCTGAGTTAGCTGGACACAGACCAATGGGAGGTCCCACAGTGGGTGCTCTGCCTCAGGATCCTGCTAGGAAAACCACGTTCCATCTCCTGTTATACACCTTTGAAGAAATGCTTCAGGATCTCCATCCCACCTGTTGAAAGTTTCTGTCCACCGCTCTGCTCTGGTCTTCAGCTGATCCCAGCACCGGTGGAATGGAAAGTCTGCTCCACTTTAATTTTTCAGTCAGAATTGTGCAGGCTGACCCCACTGATAACGTCTGAGTGTTGGCTGTTTTGTGTGCTGTGACTCATCAGTCATCTTCAATCGGGGCACAAACCTGATGCAAGTTATCAGGTTACATGCCTTGTGGGGGAGGCTGTGATGAACTCATCAAGAGGAGATGAGAGCTCTTAGAGATTTCTTTCACTCCTCTTCAGGAAGAAGAATGTATCGGTCATGTCCAAGAGTAATGGCTGAAATCTTTCCCTGAAGTCTTCATGAATCCATTTAAGGAAGCTAAAGGGAATCTTAGAAAAGAGCCCCAGGGCAGAAAACAGAAAACCTCTGCAACCCTCAGGGCTTCAGTTTCCCTTACTAAAAACAAAACAATTGGCTCGGGGTCTATAGCTCAAGCGACTAAGGTGCCAGCCACATACACCAGAGCTGGCAGGTTCGAATCCAGCATGGGCCTGCCAAACAACAATGACAACTACAACCAAAAAATAGCTGGGCATTGTGGTAGGTGCCTATAGTCCCAGCTACTTGGGAGGCTGAGGCAAGAGAATGGCTTAAAGCCCAGGAGTAGAAAGTTGCTGTGAGCTGTGATGCCACGACACTCTACCCAGGGGGACAACTTGAGGCTCTGTCTCAAAAAATAAATAAATAAATAAAAACACCATTGAAATTGGTAATGACACACATTAATTTTACTTCCATGTTATATAAAAATTTAATAATTTGGGGGGGGGGGTGCCTGTGACTCAAAGGAGTAGGGCACCAGTCCCATATACCTGAGGTGGCGGGTTCAAATCTGGCCCCAGCCAAAAACTGCAAAAAAAAAAAATTAATAATTTCACATCTAAAATTAGGCATGACACAATTAAGGTACTTGAGAAAATGAAAAATAGCCAGTTCAGCCTCAGGCACTGGTGGAAAACAAGCTAACACTGGTGTGGGAAAGAAGGATGCAGAAGTCCCTGAGGTCACCCATGGCCCTAGCAGAGAGCTTGATGTGATTCTTCAGCCATTGAGGGATCTCCTAAAAAGTAAGTGTCCTAGCATTTTGATGTGGTTATTTAGGAGATAACCTGGATTCTGATGAGTTTTTGAGGAACACTTATTTCCACATAATCACAGCTTCATCATGCTATTGCCAATCACTTTGAGAAAATTGTCACAAGTATGGTGTTTTTCTTGGATGACTGGGCAAGCTATGTAAAAATGCTCATTCCATGATGATATGCTTATGGAGTCTTTGTGAGGTCACTGCAATAGGAACCATAAAAAAAAATGTTAAGGAATTACATTGTATCCTTTATCGCCTCCAATAACTATTAAAAATAATTGAAATTCAGCTTGGCACCCATAGCACAGTGGTTACAGCACTAGCCACATAAACTGAGGCTGGAGGGTTTGAACCCAGACCCAGCAGCTAAACAACAATGACAACTACAACAAAAAAATAGCCGGGAGTTGTGGTGGGTGCCTGTAGTTCCGGTTACTTGGGAGGCTGATGCAAGAGAATTGCTTAAGCCTAAGAGTTTGAGATTGCTGTGAGCTGTGACACCACGGCACTCTACCAAGTGACAAAGTGAGACATTGTCTCAAAATAATAATAATAATAATTGAAATTTGGTTCGGCACCCATAGCACAGTGATTACGGCACCAGCCACATACACCAAGGTTGGAGGGTTCTAACCCAGCCCCAGCCAGTTAAGCAACAATGATAACTGCAACAAAAATATAACTGGGCATTGTGGTGGGCTCCTGTCATCCCAGATACTTGGGAGGCTGGGGCAAGAGAATCACTTAAGCCCAGAAATTTGAGGTTGCTGTGAGCTGTGATGTCACAGCACTCTGAGGGCAACATAGTGAGACTCTGTCTCAAAAAATAATAATTATAATAATTGAAATTACTTTGAAATATTTCTACCCCTACACAATGAACTTTTGACAAAATAATTTTATGGTGCTTGGGCAGCACCTGTGGCTCAGTGAGTACGGTGCGGGCCCCATATACTTATACTGAGGGTGGCGGGTTTGAACCTGGCCCAGCCAAATTACAACAAAAAAATAGCCAGGCATTGTGATGAGTGCCTGTGGTCCCAGCTACTTGGGAGGCTGAGGCAAGAGAATCACCTAAGCCCAAGAGCTGGAGGTTGCTGTGAGCTGTGATGCTACAGCACTCTATGAAGGCAACAAAGTGAGACTTTGTCCCAAAAAAATTTTTTTTGTGGTCCTTGAAGTAGATCAATAAATTCTGGTCAATACTAATAAGAATGAGTTTGCCCTACATGAGCAGCCACATAATGGGATACCAAATACCGCCTGAATCAATGAGGCCACACATAGTACAGCTTTGTAACTATAATCAATTTCTCAGAGAAATAAATCAAAACAAAATTATTTGCCAAAGCCACATACTAGTTGTTCAAAAAATATCTAGTGTTTTTCTAATACTGGTGCTTCAACTTCTAAAGATGTTAAGTTTACCTATTTAAAAGCTCATAAATTTTAGAGCTTAAGGTAAAAAAACCTCACATAACAATATGTAACTGGATCTAATCTATTTCATTACATTTTGTACTTATGGGAAAACCCAAGAGATTTATGAAATCTACCTGAGAGCTTAACCAGGTACCCAATGCTCAGTCTCATATATATAACACTGAGTTCTGTAACTCCCAGCTGGTTATAATAAAAATAAAAGTTAAAAACTTAGGGTGTTATTTTTACTTAACGAAATATTTTATCTAAAATAAGTAAACAGAAAGCCAGTTTAGGGAGACAATGTGATATTCCTAAAGCAAATGTGAATTTCATTCACTTTGGAAATACATGCATAATAATAAACTGTAACTGAAAAAATACATGTTTCTTGCTTTGGAGAAACCGTACCCCTGTATCTCTCAGCTCAGGGCTATGTCTTGCTTTCTTGCCTTGTATCCTGATATTTACCTTTCTCATGGCCACCCTCAGTTTTCTTTAAACTTCAACTTCTGGAACTGACATGGAAGTTTTCTTAATCCTGCCCAAGATATGAAGACATAACATAGTTTGCTTTCTTAGGAAGGATTTTCCATGTTGCCCAATGAACAATTACCTAGCTACCATTAAAGTTTTACTGAATACCTTTGAAGTGGATGCTTTTGAAGGAGTTTGTGTATTGTGCCAAATTTTCATTTCATAGGGTTGCTTGTGCTGAAATACTTATTCTCCCTAATTTATCCATACCAGAGTATAAATAACCATAATTAAGTTAAATTATTACCTCTCTAAAGAGATTTACAAATTGATGGGTGGAGGAATTATTCACTTTTTAACAGTATTTAAAAACCTATAATAAATGTTATGCTGGGCTAGTTTTTAGAATCTGTATATAGAATACAAGTTCTGTGAAATATTATACAAAATATTATAAGCCACTTAAAAATTTTTGCCCATGGTCAAGTTAGTTGGAACAGACTGGGTTAAACAAGATTTAAAAGACATCTTTATCAAGAACTTCTCAGATTCCTTCTGCACCCACCTCCCAACCTACTGAATCTGTCAGCACATATGGAAAGTGGGAATCAGAATATTCAACCAAAAATTAAAAGATGAAAACATAATGGTCAAGAATCATAATGAGAGTTGCAGACCTTCCCACATTTATGTAGGAGAAAATATAAGAATTGTGAGAATGGTGGGCACAAAATAATGAATTAAGAAAAAAAATTATGCAAATCTTCAGATTGAAACAGATTTGCCTTTAGCTACTTCATGATGATATTTCCAAAATACCAAGACTAAAAGGGAGGAAAAAATCCCCAAAGCGCTCTGAAAGAAGACAGCCGATTCATTATGATAACATAAGAATTGTGCAGAAAACCCGAGTAACAATAATTTGAACTCCTGGAAGTAAAGATTTGAAAATTAGATTTCTAGTCCTGATCTACATTCATTCAAGTGTGAGGGCCATTTTCAGACCTTTAAAGACTCAAAAAATTTGACTCCTACAAAACTCTATTAAAAAAAAAAAGTTGTACTTATAAATATAAGAGAAATTATAGAAGAAAAAGAAAGTAAAGAAAAAAAGTAAACAGAAAAACTACTAAACTATATACTCTATAACTATGTACTTATGGGTAATTGTTGATTGTTTACATGGATGAGTAAACAATAATCTAGAAGTAAAATTGTGATAGGTTAAAGAAATGAAAGAAAGAGCAGATCAGAACACTCAAAACCAAAATGTAACCAAGGTGGCATTGTTTATTTTGACACTTGGGCGCAAGTAGGCTAAGATCTAAAGAATGTTGGGGATGGGGTTAGAGAGGGAGGACAATCTTATTTAGTTGGCTGAGAGGGAGCTGTTTCTATCAAGGACCACCAAACTGTTGTTCTCATCAGAACATCAAAGATGTTATCTTATTATCTGGACTCCCCTGGCAGGTTCTTCCTGTGAGAGTGTCAGCATATTTTGCTGGGGTGTGTCTGTAATTAGGCAGTGCCAGGATAAGCCTGCAGCCTGTCTCTCTTATCTGGGTTATGTCCACTTGTAACAGAGTCTCACAGAGCGGCTTTTCAAGATAGGGTTAGTTTGGCCAATCTAACATTCCCGATTATTTGTTTCATTGTTTTGGGAATTGGGTGTTGTCCTCATAAACTACTTTCTGCATGACTTAGGGGCAGTGTGGAAGCCTACAGGGAAGTATTGTTAGGATGTGTGTTGGATCTGAGGTGAGCTTGCCAGAGAAATATTTCTCCTAAGGATTTGTTAGTAATGGCCTGTATATGATTTTGTAAAATTTTGGTTATTAGGTGAAAGAGGCAGGAAGCAAATAGTAAAATAAGAAAAAAGGTTATTATGGATCTTATCAAAGGTAAGAACCAAGTTAGTTTTGGGAAGACACATCATGATGTTAGCCTGTTTGGGGGTAAGACTGATTTTTTAATATATATTTGTTTACCAGTAAGATCATCAGGTTGGTCCCAGGAAAGGGATTTCTAAGGGTTGCGAAGGCTGGGTTGTACATGTTTTCTGAGTTTAGCTCTGATTTCAATTAGGGTGACCAGATAATTTCCCAAAGGGCTCGGATCACCAGGAATGGGTGTTAATAAAAAGGATCTGCTGTCCATTATTTCAAATGGGCTATAAAAAGTGGGGGACTTAGGAGTAGCCCTAATCCTAATGGTTGGAATGGGTAATGGGGTGGTCTAGGGTAATCTGATTTCTTGGCTTAGTTTAGTCAGATGAGTTTTTATGATAGAGTTAATTTTTCCTACTTTTCCTGAAAATCGAGGCTGGTACAGAGTATGTAAATATAGGAGAATACCTATATGATATTAGGTGGTAATACAGGCGAATACCACGGCCTGTAGAACCTGTTGAGTGACCTTTACTTATAAATGAAGGGCCATTTGACCGAATGGAGACAGGAGACCTAAACGGGGAATGATGTGATTGAGGAAGACTTGGGCTACTTCTGGGACCTTCTCAGAAGTGGTTGGGAAAGCTTCACCCCATCCTGAGAAGGTATCTACTTACACCAATAAGTATTTATGTGGTTTGTGTGTGGGCATATAAGTGAAATCAATTTGCCAGTCTTGGCCAGGGATGTAACCTCTAGCCTGGTGGGTGGGAAATGAGGTGGGTCATGGGCCCTGGGGAGAGACTGTGGAGCAGATTTTGCAGTTTCCAGTAGACAGAAGTTGGGGAAGATTTTTACAAGTGACTATGGGTTTAAGGAATTGAAGGAGAGGGTGGTGGCTGACATGAAATTAATTATGCAAGTGTTGGAAGATTTGGGGGGTTTTGTGTCTTGGGTAGGATATAATGACCATCTTTAAGACACCAGGGTCTCTATTTTGTTAGGTTTTGGTGTTGGAAAGTCTTTGATGCTGACTATGTGGGAGAGAAATTGGTTAATGTATAAAATATATATTTATATTTTAGAGCCATTTGGGGGGCCTGAAGGTCAACTTTGTTGTTTCCAATTGTGATGGGGTCATTAGAACTTTGATGACCTTTACAATGGATAATGGCAAGGGCTTTTGGTTTCTTTGCAGCCTGTAAAAGCTGATAAGTTTTGCATTGATTATGGGTAAGCTCTTAGTTGTGAGAAAAACCTTGTTCAGCCCTTATGGTAGCATGCGAGTGGATGATATGAAAGGCATAATTGGAGTCTGTATAAACATTGACAGACAGTCCTTCAACTAGAGCTAAGGCTATCAGTTCTGCCTTTTGGGATATGATGTCTATGGGTAGTGGTTGAGCTTCTATTATCTGGGATAAAGAAACAATAGAATATCCCTCATAGCATTGGCCCACAAGTATGTAGGAGCTGCCATCAATAAGCTAGATATGATCTGCTTGTTCTATCATAGTTTGAGAAAGATGTGAAATGGAAGATTGCTGAATCTCTATTATATCTGTACAGCAGTGTGAGATTGAGTCAGTGTCTGTCTGGGGGATTGATAAAAGAGAAGCAGGACTTAAAGGACCACATTTTGCTAGTGTGATATGTGGGGACTCTGAATAGGACATGGAGTTATTGTATCTGATTGGGGGAGAGGGCCTGAATAGATTAGTGAGAAAGGAGGTTGGTTAAACTAAGGGAGGAAAAGACAGTGGTGGGTCTACTGAAAGTAATCTTCTAACTTGCAAGGGTTAAAACTGGGCTACTGCCAGGGCCCTTAAGCAGGTGGGTCATCCTAGAGTGTGGTGCCAAGTTGTTTGGAGAGATAAGCTATTGTTTGTAGGGAGGGCCCTTTCCTTCGCTGTCCCATTTCTTTCATCAATGTATAGAGAAAATGGCTTGGAGAGATTGGGAGGGCAAGGGTAGGAGAAGTCAGAGCCTGTTGGAATGTTGTTGTTGTTGTTGTTGTTGTTGTTGTAAGACATGTTCTTTTTTTTTTTTTTTTTTCAGAGACAGAGTCTCACTTTGTCGCCCTTAGTAGAGTGCTGTGGCATCACAGCTCACAGCAACCTCTAGCTCTTGGGCTTAGGTGATTCTCTTGCCTCAGCCTCCCCAGTAGCATAAGACATGTTCTTTATTAAAAACATATAGCAAGGCAATATATCTAAATATGGCCAATTAAAGAAAAATATTTTTTTAAAAAGAGACCTGTCTGAAGGTTGTCGACATTGCTTGCCTGTGTGCCTATTCATGTTATTAAAAAAATATGGAACACTTCACAAATTTGCATATCCTCCCTGCATAGGAGCCATGCTAATCTTCTCTGTATAGTTCCAATTTTAGTATACGTGCTGCCCAAGCACTTTTTTTTTTTTTTCCTTGAGACAGAGTCTCATTTTCTTGTCCCGGTAGACTGCCATGGCATCATAGCTTACAGCAACCTCAAACTTTAGAGCTCAAGCGATTCTCTTGCCTCAGCCTCCTGAGTAGCTGGGACTATAGGCGCCCACCACAACACCCAGCTATTTTTAGAGATCATGCCCTGCTCCTGCTGGAGTTTTTTGAAGTGAGACTCTCTAGGCGTGGTGGGATCTAATGATTCAGAGAGATTTCTTTGGGTAGCCTCAAGATGTAGTTAATTTGGCCAACCTAAGAAATTGCATTTGTGGTCAGGCAGAATGGCTCACATCTAAATCCCAGCCCTCTGAAAGGCTGAGGCAGGAGGATCACTTGAGCTCAGAAGTTCCAGAGCAGCCGAAGTAAGCATGAGATCCCATCTCAACTAAAAATAGAAAATTAGCAGGGCATTGTGGTGGGGTCCTATAACCCCAGAGACTCAGGAGGCTGAGGCAGAAGGAATTGCTAAAACTCTATAGTTTTAGGTTGCTGTGAGCTAGGCTGATGCCACAACTCTGGCTTGGGCAACCAAAATAAATAAATAAATAAAATAAAATAAAATTGCATTGATCTCAATATGACAGGTGATTGAGGGGAGGTAGAATAGAAACAAATAATTTCCCTATATATCATTCTTAGTCAGTTAGAAATTTCAGCATAGGCTGGACACAGTGGCTCACACCTCTAATCCTAGCTGTCTGGGAGGCCAAGGTGGGAGGATTGCTTGAGCTTAGGAGTCTGAACAAGAGCAAGATTCCACCTCTACTAAAAGATAAGAAAAGTTACCTGGACATTGTGCAGATGCCTATAGTCCCAGCTACTTAGGAGGCTGAGGTGGGAAGATCTCTGGGACCCAGGAGTTTGAGGTTGCTGTGAGCGAGGCTGACACACAGCACTCTAGCCTGGGTGATAGTGAGACTTTGTCTTAAAAAAAAAACTAAAAACATCTTTTTTTCAGTATAATAATAGTACCACTTAAAATGGCAAAATGTTATGTAATGTTTAAAAATAAACCTAAGAAATGTGAAAGATATATATCACCTCTACTGAAAATCACCAAAAAAACCATGAAGAGATAAAAAATTGTACTGTGTCTTTCCAAAGGAAAGTGACTAAAAGAATAAAGATGTCAAGTGCCCCTAAATTAAATGATAAATATAGTAAATCTCCACTACAGTTCTAACAAGTTTTGACTACATGTGTTATATAAATGAGTCAGTAAAGTTTCTGAGTGAATGGATGGGAGCAATATTAATTTTGGCAGATGTTTTCAAATTGCCTTCTATGAGCACTGCACTGGGGGAGAAACATTTCTCCAAGTCTTCTCCTCCTACGTGTGTTACCAGGCTAAAACACACACATGCACGTAACTCTTTGCTAATTTTAATAAAGTATAAATTATCTAATTGTGATTTTAATTTTGTTTCATTATATGTGTTCCAAAAGATCATGACATAATTGCAATGACAAAAATTATCGAAGACATCCCAAATATATATTAATATGTAAACAAGGCAAATAAATTGTGTTATATCCATAAAGTATAACATAATGCATGACTCGCTTGAGGAACAGTAAGAACTGTGCCTCTGAGTGTGATGAGGGTAGTGTTTCAAATCAGCAGACAGAGAATGAAAATTCAATAAATGGCTTTGGAAGAAATGAGTATGTCTTTAGAAAATATATATAATCTTATATTCCTACCCTATGTACCACACACACACACACACACACACACACACACACATTCTTGATCAGCCTGAGCAAGAGCAAGACCCTATCTCTATTAGAGGACAAAAAAAAAAAAAAAAAAGGAGAAAAACAAAACAAAAAGAAAAGGAGAAAAAATTAGCCAGGCATGATGGCACATGGCTGTAGTCCACCCAGCTACTTGAAAGGCTGAGGCAGGAAGATCACTTGAGCCCAGAAGTTTGAGGTTGCTGTGAGCTGCCACTGCACTCTAGCCTGGGCAATAAATAAATAAGCAAACAAACAAATTAATTCTAGATAGATTAGGGAATTAAATGGAGTGGTTTCCTGTTAAAGATGGTGGATTGAACACCTCCATTCTCATTGGCTCCTTTCCCAAATCTCAGTAAAATGACAGTTAAGGGATTTTTTTGAAGACATTAACTTATAAAGAGACAACAAAATTTTTGGAAGGTAGAAAGCAGAGTGATGAGTGGAAACTGATTTAGTGGAACTTGAGAAGCTGAATCTTAAGGCAGCAGTAGGAAGATCTGAGAGGAGTCTGATATGCAATCCCAAATCCCTGGAGGCTCAGAAGTTGTGAGCACCACAAACCTGCAGTAGTTGGGGAGAAGATGGGCTACAAACCAAAAAGCCACTCAGGTCTGTTTAAGGAGAAGTTTGACACACAGATCTGGCCACTCCTCCTCATGTGTGAGAAACTTCTCCTTCCCCCTATGTCAAAAAACTGGAGGTTTATTTTTAGGACAGGCTAAAGCAAAACTTAGCCATGTTAGAAGACTCCATCTGGTTTGAACCAGACATTCATTCTTCTACAACAACATTGTGGCCTCCAAGACTCTAAAACCAGGTCCAGGAGAAACCAAACATGTACTCTTAGGTGAATTTGAACCAACCCCACAGGACTGACCTAAATACATTAAAAACAGGAATTTCAGGCTCCTTGCATGCTGTGGTCCGGGTGGCACACAGGTGTTCATGAAAAAAATGCACAAAATCCTGCTTGGCCAGAATAATTCATGAAGAAGTGGCTGGATCCGTGGGTCAGAGAACACAGGACCAGTTTCCCATCCCAAGGCCAAAGGTTTGGATTAAAAATGGCAGCCGAGTAACAGCTTCCCTGCAACTGGGCACTGCCAGTCTGGGGAGACAGGACTCCAGGCATCTCTAGTCGGTGGGATCTGCCTGCGACCATCCCTTTGAGGATATAGGGAGCCATCCCTTATACAGGATCATTCCTTTGAGGATACAGGTCCTCCTGGACCCCAGGAGGAGGACAAAAACAGTAGAAAACTGGCAAGTGGCTACGTGTGTTCGATCGAACTAATCACGCCAGCAACCATGAGTAAAAGCAGCAGTGAGACTGCAAACCAGAAAGGCCTTACCTGTGAACTTTTTTTGTGTTCTTGGACTTGGTGCTCAGTTGCGCTGACTTGGGGAGAGCTTGAGCAGGAGTGTGGAGAACGTTGGGCATTGTCTGGGGCCCAAGACTGAGCCACTGAGCTGGGTGAGATAAGCCACTGTGAAAGAACTGCCCTGGCAAGCTCTGCCCTCGGGGTCCCAGAGCAAGGATCTGGCGGGACAAAGTAACCTAGTGACTGAGCAGCCTAAAGGTGAAGACTGAACTGCCTTAATCCTTAGGGGCAGAGTGAGACGGTTTTGGCACACTGGAGCCTTGGGCTGTTGCCCTGGGTAGAGTGCCGTGACATCATAGCTCATAGTAACCTCAAACTCCTGAGCTTGGTGCTGCCCAGATCTCCATAAGAGCCTTGCAGTGACCACCGATCAGTGAACGGCACCCACCAGGCCTCCACATTCCCTGACCAGGAACAGTGGCAGCCACGCAACCCTGCATCCTCCCTCCTATGTCCTCCCAGCCTCCACACTAGCCTGTTCATCTGGCCAGGGACCCTGGTAGCTGGGTGACCTCTGGAGCCCGCCCTGCCTCTGCGCAGAGTCCTTCTCCTGGCCAGGGAATGCTGGAGACTTGGGCTATCTGTGCCAAAGTCATTGGGTGCCAAGCACTCCCAGAACCGTGCGCACCACCCCCAGGACTGTTGCTGAATCCGGGTGTGTCACACATTGGAGGTACTTCCACAACCAGAACTCTCTAGCTAGAGCAGCCCCAGAGGAACTACACAGGGTCACTCCCTACAAAGATTCAGCAACAATAGAGTGATCCCCCTGGGGTCTAATTTTAAAGAGACACCTCCCCAACTCTGAGGATGGACAGAGGCAACAGTGAAAAACAATCATGAGGCAAAATCAACAGAAAAACTCTGGCAATATGAATAATCAGAGTA
>CAUYPK010072227.1:0-10289 GCA_963574355.1 Loris lydekkerianus | reverse complement strand
GAGGGCTGTCTGCTTGCTTTACTCACTATGTTCTTGGCTGTGCAGAAGCTTTTTAGTTTGATCAGGTCCCAGTAGTGTATTTTTGATACTGCTTCAATTGCCTGGGGAGTCCTCCTCATAAAATATTCACCCAGGCCGATTCCATCAGGAGTTTTCCCTGCACTTTCTTCAAGTATTTTTATAATTTCATGTCTTTAAGTTTAAATCTTTTATCCAGTGAGAGTCTATCTGAGTTAATGGTGAAAGGTGTGGGTCCAGTTTCAGTCTTCTACAGGTTGCCAGCCAGTTCACCCAGCACTATTTGTTAAATAGGGAATCTTTTCCCCACTGAATGTTTTTAATTGGCTTGTCAAAGATCAAATAACCGTTAAGTAGCTGGATTCATCTCTTCGTTCTCTATTCTGCTCCAGACATCTAATTCTCTGTTTTTGTGCCAATACCATGCTGTTTTGATCACTATCAATGTACAGTACAGTCTCAGGTCTGGTAGCGTGATTCCTCCTGCTGTGTTTTTATTGCTGAGTAATGTTTTGGCCATTCAAGGTTTTTTCTGATTCCATATAAAACGAAGTATTATTTTTTCAAGATCTTTAAAATATGACAATGGAGCTTGAATAGGAATTGCATTAAAATTATATATTGCTTTGGGTAGTGTGGACATTTAAACAATGTTAATTCTTCCCAGCCATGAGCATGGTATGTTTTTCCATTTGTTAACATCTTCAGCTATTTCTTTTCTTAAAGTTTCCTAGTTCTCTTTGTAGAGATCTTTCATATCCTTTGTTAGGTATACTCCCAAATATTTCATCTTCTTTGGCACTACTGTGAAAGAATTAGAGTCCTTGACTGTTTTTTGGGCTTAGTTGTTGTTGGTTATATAAAAGCTACAGATTTATGAGTGTTGATTTTGTAGCCTGAGACATTGCTGTATTCCTTAATCACTTCTAAAGTTTTGTAGTAGAATCCCTAGTGTTTTCCAGATATATAATCATATCATCTGTGAAGAGTGAAAGTTTGACCTCTTCTGACCCTATGTGGATACCCTTGATTGCCTTTTCTTCCCTAATTGCAATGGCTAAAACTTCCATTACAATATTAAAGAGCAATGGAGACAATGAGCAACCTTGCCTGGTTCCTGATCCAAACCCAGCAGAAGAAAATACATAACCAAAATCAGAGAAGAATTAAATGAAATTGAAAAACAAAAGAATTATACAACAGATCAATAAATCCAAAAGTTGGTTTTTTGAAAAGATCAATAAAATAGATAAACCTTTGGCCAACTTAGCCAGGAAAAAAAGAGTAAAATCTCTAATTTCATCAATCAGTAATGGTAATGATGAAATAACAACAGACCCCTCAGAAATTCAAAAAATCCTTAATGAATACTACAAGAAACTCTACTCTCACAAATATGAAAATCTGAAAGAAATCGACCAATACCTGGAAGTACGCCACCTATCAAGACTTGGCCAGAATGAAGTAGAAATGTTGAACAGGCCTATATCAAGTTCTGAAATAGCATCATCTATACAAAATCTCCCTAAAAAGAAAAGCCCAGGACCAGATGGCTTTATATCAGATTCTACCAAACCTTTTAAGAAGAACAAGTACTTACATTACTAAACCTCTTCCAAAATATAGAAAAAGAAGGAATATTACCCAACACATTCTATGAAGCAAACATCACCTTGATCCCCAAACCAGGGAAAGACCCAACAAGAAAAGAAAATTATAGCCCAATATTACTAATGAATATTGATGCTAAAATGCTCATTAAGATCTTAACAAACAGAATCCAACAACATGTCAAAAAAATTATACACCACAACCAAGTGGATTTATCCCAGGGTCTCAAGGCTGGTTCAATATACATAATTCTATAAATGTAATTCAGCACATAAACAAACTAAAAAATAAGGATCATATGATTCTTTCAATTGATGCAGAAAAAGCTTTTGATAATTTCCAGCATCCCTTCACGATCAGAACACTTAAGAAAATTGGTATAGAAGTGACATTTCTTAAACTAATAGAGGCCATCTACAGCAAACCCTCCAATTTTAAGGAGGACTCGGTCAAAAAGGCCGGTGACAGCTTGGGAATTTGAATCCTGCTCTTGCCACTAAAAGTTTCATTTATCCCCACAGCACACAGTTTTCATGCACCTGCCAGTTTCCAGACACTGTGCCGGGCACTGGGAGTACACCTGTGAGTGAGACATAGAAAACCTTCATCCTTCCAAAGGCTCCATTCCACAGGAAGAGAAAGACAATAAATAAAAGTTGTCTGTATCTTATGGTGATAACTTTCATGGGGGAAAAAAAAAGAGGGGAAAGTGAGTGCTGGTGTGGAAGGGTTGCAAATTTTAAATAAGGTAGTCAGGAAAGACTTGTTGCCTATATCTGCAGTTGGGAATAAAGCATCCACCTTACAGGATTGCTGTGAAGATCAGGCAAGCAAAGCCACATGAAAGAGCAAGCACAGTGAATTGCACAAAGTTACCATTAAATACACATTAGTTATTTTTGCTATTATCATATTAGTAGCTGATTTTTAATATTTAAATTATCCTAACATTTATCCTTTGGCTTTTGGCTCTGTCATTTACTAGTGTGGGAAATCACTCAATCTCTTCTCCAATCTCAGTTTTCTCATCTCTTACATGGTGATAATACTAGCCTCCACCTCACAGAACTTTGTGAAGACCATAGTAAAGAACTATGAGTGGATGTGCCACAAAAAGTCCTCAGTAAATATCAGTAAAGCCACCCTAGAATGAAGGCTCCAGGAAGGCAGCCATTTTTGTTTTGTTCCTCATCAAACCTCCGCTAAGCAGACCGGTCCCTGGAACACAGTGGGCCCTTGATTAATATTTGTAGAATAAATAAATTGAATGTTCATTTTGTGGCAGTCACTACGAGGTAGTCCAGGTCCCAATGGGCAACAAAAGCCATAATCGAATTGGAGTCCTTTGAGATGAGATTATTAAAGAGTCTCTTGACAAAAATGCAGGCAGAATGTAGGAAAATAACTAGGGATGATATGGTGTCCCAAGGCTAGCAATGGTGAGGCTTGAAGGGCAAGGCACGTTCGCAGTCTTTAGAACCCAGAGATAGCCTGTGGAGAGGATCAACTGGCAGGGACTTTGACCTAAAATCTAGGAATGCTGGTGACCCCAGTGGCCACTGAGAGAGAGAATCAGGAAAATAAATGGCTCTTCCTGTACCTCTGCTCTCCTGTCCGGGCTCTTCAGTAGCTGGGCTGATGGAAAGGCAGAGCCCTGAGAAGTCACAGGTGTGGTCTGTAGAGCTGAACCTCCAGGGAAGACATCAGAGCCCAGAAGGGCAGAGAAAGCCTCTGGAGGGCTGACCTATCCAGCTCAATGTATTATAATATTATATGTATTATCTCATTTCATTTGTATAATTTATGAAATAGAAACTTCCATTATTCTTTTTTACATGAAGACGCAAGGGCTCTGAGTAACATGCTAGGGATGCACAGGGCTGAGTCGGAAACCTTACTCCAGGGCTTACATCCTTAATCCCCACCCACCTCCACTGTCCTTTAACTTTTGTTGCTACACTAAGTGGTGAGGAGCTCTACCTGCTTGGCGTGCCTTCTCAATCTGGGCAACTCTGACAAGGGACGCATTCTCCAGGAGGATGGCACCATTGTTGTTATATCCTCTACTCTCTGCAGTTATGGAAAGCAAATAGCATCTTTTTTTTCTCATGAGAGACCTTCACATAGTGAATCATCCCCTAGAGTATCCACGTGGCTGGTCTCCTGTCCCCCCTCAACCCCACCTCTTGGTTACAATGGCCCTCTTCAAACGTGTGTCTCAAGGCTGAACATACTCATTTTGGAATCACATCTCTTCCTTGTCACAGATATGGGAGGTTAGATCCAAAGAGGATAAGCAAGACTTCCTGACTCACATATAAAGGCACAGAAACAGCTGTCACCTTCTCAGCCCACAGCTAGGACTGAGGAGGCCATGGAGTCCCTCAGGCACCCCATCTCACCTCCGCCAGGCTTCCAGCAGCTTCTAGACCTCACCTGCCTCCTCTTTGTGGACAGCTCTGGAGGAGGGGCGGGAGAGATGTTCTGTGGGCCTCCTAGAGGGACAGCCACGCTGGGCGATTCTATTTACAGCCGCCTCATTTGCACAAGTGGAGATCTGGACAGCACGCTGGACACTCCAGGATGTGAAGCTCTGGGAGATGCCAGATTGTTATCGTTGTCAGATACAATTTCCTCCCACCACCTCTGCCCCTCCGCCAGGCCCATGGTGTCCATCTGTTTATGGAAACGTCAAGGTCCTGGCCGAGTATTTTTAGCCAGGGCCTTTGTCAGGCAGGAGCAACTTCCCACCAGAATTGTCAGTACCATTCGGCTTCTCCCCCTCATTTATTTGTTGTAAAATCTCTAATCATACATAAAACCACAATGCAGGGGCTAAAGGTTGCTCAGAATGCTGTGGGTGCTGACCTTCCTTCCCGGCTCCTCTTGTAAGGGTGGACTTTCCTGTTTTGATTTGCTTTAAGCATTTTGCTGTTGTTTTTCTTCTCCTGTCATTATTTTGAAAAAGAATAATGTGCAGCTCCTCCCACCTCCATTGAAAAATAATCTTTATTTGAGGACTTCCTGGGAATGGAAAATTGCCCTGCCTGTTTGTGACAGCTGAGGCTGGGGAGGAGAGGAAATCAAATGAGGGGGCAAGAGGAATAAGCAAACTTTCAGATCAGGTCACTAACAGGCTACTAGTGGCCATCAGAACAGACTGTCATTTTAAAGATGAGGATACTGAAGGACAGGAAGGGAAGGGAGACCATGGCTCACAAAGCACTTCCAAAAAGCACTAAAAAGAAAGAAAGGGATGAAACGATAGAATTATTAATCCTTACTCTCTGCTGTTTGGACTGTAAGATGAGGCAGTAGGAATATGGAGTTGGGAACCCTGATGTGCCCCTGAGATGGAAGGTTTGGGAAGAGGAAATGGGTTCAGGACAGAGGAGCTGAAAGCGGTTGCCTGGACACCTGTGTTTTGGGGCGAGACAGGTGAAGGAGAGCAGAAGAAGGGCCAGAAGGAAAGGCTGGGAACACCTGTGCATAACTGCTTTCCATGGAGCTTTATAACTCAACTGTCAAATGAAACATATAAATGGTGGTTTAAGTGCCCCACCCCACCCTCAGTAGAACCTGGACTGTGTTCTTGGACAAACAACTTTTGGAAATTGATTTTAAATTTGTTCTCAGAAAAAAAAAAAAAAATCATATAGTATGCCTGGTTCCAAAGTATTTACATGAAATTTAAGTGAATTAAAATATGGAAGTCGTGGCTTACATCAAAACCACGTTCATTCTAACATTCAGGGAGAAAGCTGTAAATCTGAAGCCAGTGCTAGGAAAATGGGTTCCAGCCACAGTTTGACCACCAACTCGCAGCAGGATGGTGGACAAGTTATTCCAGCTCTCAGGGCCTCAATCTCTTCCCCTGGAGAACTTTTCTCAAGCTTCTCACCTTTAAAAAATTGGTCATCTCAGCCAAAAACTAATAACATGGGGTTGGAGTCTGCATCTCCCAACTGGCATTTAATTTTTTATTGTTTTTCAACACACAATTGAAATAAAAATCCCACAGGAGCATAAATTGTGCACAGGCTCTGGACTCGAAACCTGCCTCTGCTACCCACCAGCTCCATAGCCTTGGGCAAATCACTGAACCCCACTGTGCCTCAGTTTCCTCATTAGAAAATGGAGATGATAATAGCACCTTCTTCACAAGATAGTCATGAGAATTCAATGACTTGATAGGTCTTGAGCCCTTAGACCTGGTGTACAGCAACACTCAGTGTTACCTAAGGAAACATCTACCTGCTGCATGGGAAATCACACCAGACAGCACGGAACCACAGGGAACAATAAACTCAGGGCCAGGTCCTAGTCCATTTGCTGGAAGCAGGGGAGGGAACTATGGAGTGTGGAGACAGGCTGGGTTTTGGATGTGCCTGTGGGCATCACCCCTGCTGCACGTGGAGGATGGGAGCCGGGTGTGTAACCCACCAGGCCCAGCATGCATCCCTGTGTGCCTCCACGGAGGGTCAGCAGGTCTGATAAACCAAGCTGGACAGTGGATGCTGAGCAGGAGAGAAGCACACGGCTGTGGGCTCAGGAAAAAGTGTGGAGTGAGGGCTGACATGGCAATCAGGAGATTTGGGCTCCAGGCCTCGGTCTGGAGCCGTTAGTCACATGATCACAAACCATTTCTCCACTCTCTGATCTATATGCCTCCCAGGGGGATGGACAGACAGATGTCTGAGGTTCCTGTCCCCTGACACGGTAGTTTTGCAGGACGGTTCTAGATCTGCACCAACTTGCCCACCATCCCTAAGGGACACAGGGGCATTTCTGAGCAGACAGAGGAAGTTTAAGCACATAAAGGACATCCATGAGCTCCTCCTTCCTACCCCAGATCTCCAAATTCCCCTCTGACATGGGATGGATCCGGGTTCCTATCCTTCTGAGCTAGGGAGAAGTTATCTGGGCATGTCCCAAGGTAAAGTGAGTAGCACTGTTGTTCCTTGGCCCTTTTCCCGAAAAGAGGAAGAACAGGGACCATTTCTCTTAGGAATCTCATCAAAGGTACTGTTTGCCAACCTGACAGCATCCCCCTAGCTGCATTTTCTCACAACCCAATGGTGCTTATTAAAATACAGACTCTTGGGCTTACTTTGAACCTACCAATTCTGAATTTCCAGATGGCAGAACCCGGGAATTTGTATTTTAACAACATCCCTTACGTAATACTGATGTAAAGTCTAATTTAAGAACTGCAACTCCAGAGAATAACAGATAATAGGCCACCCTTTCACCTACAAGGTGCAGACAGCTGATGAAGTGTGGCTTGGCCATCCATTATCCTCCTGCTGCAGGGCTCCTGTGCATGTGTGGGTTGAGCAGGGATGAATGTAGTCCACCCTTTCTCTTAGGGGCACATAGCATGCAGACAAGGGGTATAGGCTTGGAGGACACAGATCCTCTGATGAGTACTTGCCTGGGTTTGAATCCTCACTCCACAACTTAACAACTGTGGAATCCTAGGGGCCTCACCTCAGTTTCCCATTTTTGTAAAGTAAATTGAACACTTTTAGATAACCAAGAAACTCAAGTTAAGTGACCTCACTCAGCATGGAGTCTGGCACACAGTAGATAGTTGGTTACTAATAGGACTCTGTGCCAACATACCACAAAGACAGAAGTGAGCTCTTATCAGGAGCTATTGTTAACTCTGGTTGTCAGGGAGAATAATATATTCATTTAGTTGTCTGAGAAAAGAAGATTTTGTTTTATATCTCATTGTTGAGCTGAAAATAAGATTCCATCCTCTGGGGACTTTGGGGGCTATTTGTTTCAGCCTTTCAGAGGGTTCTGGACCCCTGGGAGCCATGTGTCCCAGACACAGGATACCTTGCTCTGCCAAAGGCTCCTCCAGGCTGCTCCTCCCCAGTGGGGGTTCTGACATGGGATGGACAGAGGCCAGTATCTCCTCTCTGGGGAACATGGCAGTCCAAGATGCCAAGACAAATGGACTTCTTGTTCATTCTCTGGCAGCCAGGTCTATACAGTTAGAAAGTGCTTCCCACGCATGAATCCACGCCATCCTCACCACTGTCCTGCAAGGCTCATGCAGCATGATGATGTCAAGAACAATGGCAATGACATCTACACAACCCTATCCCTCACCTCCTCCAAATCTTTGCTCAAACATCAACTTCTCAGTGAGGCCCACCCCGCCCATCCTGTTGGAAGTATGATCTGCCCACTTCCCGACGCCACCCCTCTCTCCTTAAATCCTGCTCCACTCTTTAGCATTTCTTTTCTTACATGTAGCAGCATGAGAACATACCCGATAGACCTCCAGCTCCAGATGGCAGAGCTGGCCAAGGGCCTCGGCTGCTCTGCTGTGATGGAGCTGAGCCACACTTTGTAAGAACTGACCCCAGTGATGACTGAGTGGGTCATGAAGCCCTGAGACCCCTGGTGTCCAGCTTTGGCTTAAGGAATCACTCCCCAGTGGCTTTGCCAAACCAGGGTCCCTCCACCCAGTCTTCTCTCCCTCTTTCTCCACTCAAATTTGTTCAGTGGCTGGTGGTCTCCAGACCCTACTCCAGCAGCCTCTCTATACCCCCCGCCCCAAGCATTTGTGTCAGAGAACTCCTTGCATGCTCAATCCTGACTTGTCATCGACCCAGACTAACACCCTACAGGTTTCTATATGCTCCATCCTTCACCTGGTACATTTGTTTACATTTTCTACCTTCACTCACAAGAAGACAAGTGTTGGTTTTCTTTTTAACTTTTCTTTTTCTACTGATGAACCTGGGTACCTAAAAAATGACACTATTAAATAAATGCTGCCTGTTTTATAGATGGGAAAAATGAGGCTCCAAGAGGCTATGTGCCTCTCCCACGTGTCTCAGCTGGTGGGCAGCAGGGTGGGGTTTAGGATCTGGACTTCTGACACCAATCTCTCGCCTCTCATTACTGGTTACCTCTTCCACTGCTCTTACCTCTCTCTCTTCTGGTCTCACGTCTCTGTCTCTCTCCACTTATGAGTCTCTCGTGTGCTCAGTCTGTATGTATGTGTCCCTTGTAACATAGTGGCTGAGGTGGATTGCTGTGGCAACAATGCTGAGGGACAGCGACAGAGGGAGGAAAGGAAGAAGAGATGCAGGTGACCACTGCAGAGAGCCCTAAATGCGTAGAAGAGACAAAATGCCCAGGGGGAGTAGGGAGGCTGAGGGGCGATGAGTGAGGAAAGACTACAGTGCAAATGCCCCTGGATGGGAGTACGGTGACCTGAGCCCCTACCAGTCCCCACTGGCTTTGTGACATTGGCTCAGTCCCTTAGTCTCTGAGAGCATTAGTGCCTTCACTGAATTGTCTCCAACTTAGAAATTTCATCTTAACAATCTTCACAGCAATAAAGACCTAATGAGCTGGTGGCTGGCAAAGTGCTTTTAGGTGGAAACAAAGATGAATGTCCTTAGGGAAAGATGAGGGGAGATGGGTGAAGTGAGAGCCATGGCCAGGTCTGGGGTCTCACCCACACACAGCTGCCATCTGAGGGGAAAGGCATGGGGCCCGGAGGGGAGAGAGAAATACTTTCCTCCAGGCAGTGGGATTTGGGCAGCCACAAAGAATTTCCAGACAGTGAGTGTGGGAGAAGTGATGGAGCTGGTGCCAGGAAAGACGGGTAGCACCTGCCTAGAGTGAGGGCTCAATTTCTACATAGTCAGGGGTGATTTTCAGGAAGTCCGTGCACACCTAGGGTGGGGGTGCTTTAGGCTCATGAGGACAGAAGATTGTGAATGAAGCCCTGGAAGGGCAGACCGTGAGCTCTGCATTGCCTGCAGTGGGAGGCAGGGTTAGCACGGTGGGGCGAGCATTGTAAGAGCCCCAGCTGTGTGTGCACACAGGACACTAGGCTGGGGCTGGGAGGGGTAGGAGATGATTAACCCCCTGCACAGAGCCCTCCAGACTCTTGCACTCCTGGTCCCTAAAGACGAGCAAGTGGGAGAATGTGAGACCTGGTGTCTGGGTCTTTACAATCATAGAGGGTGATAAAATGCACAGAGCAGGCAGTGGTCTCACCTCCAAGCTGCCCACCCCAACACCTGCCAAAGATCATAGCACACTGTCTAAAGAACTTACAGCCACCCGGGTGCAGAAATCTCCTGACTCTGCAGAAAATGCTCACTCTGGGCCTCTACTGATTGACAATGTCATTCAGGGGCTCCTACCTGCCCCAAGACCCAGGACTGGACTGAAAACTCTGCCAGTGACTTGCTGAGTGATGCAGAAGACAAACAGCCAAACTGCCACCACCATGCCCCAGGCCACTGACGAGGTGTTCCTCCTGCTCACCAGGAGTGCTGATACACCCAGTGTCCAGCACAGGGTGTGCTTATGGCCGGCTCATGGTGGAGCCCTACAAGGATGGAAACCCTTAAAGCCACCACCATGAGAACCAGGCATGAAAGCCCTTTGATTTTTATCTATAATAATAATAAAATAATAATAATAATAATAGTAATAATAATAATGCTAAAAAAGTAAAAAAAAAAAATAAAAATTTGGGTTTCGGCAAGAGACTTTAAATACTTGCCTCAACAAGGAGGGGATTAGTCCTATTAACTGCCAAAAAGGGAGGCATCTGTTTATTTTTACAGGAGAAGTGCTACTTTTATGCCAACAGATCTGAGATCGTGCAAAACAAG
>CAUYPK010072224.1:0-52793 GCA_963574355.1 Loris lydekkerianus | reverse complement strand
TTAAATCTTTAATCCAATGAGAGTCTATCTCAGTTGATGGTGAAAGGTGTGGGTCCAGTTTCAATCTTCTACAGGTTGCCAGCCAGTTGACCCAGCACCATTTTTTAATTTTTTAAATAGGCAATCTTTTCCCCACTGAATATTTTTAATTGGCTTGTCAGAGATCAAATAATGGTAAGTAGCTGGGTTCATTTCTTGGTTCTCTATTCTGTTCCATACATCTACCTCTCTGTTTTTGTGCCAGTACCATGATGTTTTGATCATTATTGATTCATTGTATAGTCTGAGGTCTGGTAGCATGATTCCTCCTGCTTTGTATTTATTTCTGAGTAATGTCTTGGTATCCGAGGTTTTTTCTGATTCCATGTAAAACAAATTGCTTCTTTTAAAGATTAAGTGACTATATTCATCAGCATATTATAGTGAGTGAACAAAGAAAATTCAGAATTCAAACTTGGAAGAAAATGTCATCTACCCCAACATGTACCAAAATCCTGTTAACAGGAGTAAGAGACAGAAAAAATCCCTGTAGAACCTATGAAATGAGCAAAAGCTAAGTGCTCTGAATGTCTGCCATCTCCTAACCAAGAAGGAAGCAAGCCAGCTGAAAATGTCAACAGCGTTACAAGGACACAACCTGGAACCGATTAATAGAACTGTGCTGTGTGCTGCAGAGGACTCTGGACCCCGCCTGATTTACCATTTTATTCCTACGATGCTTATGGATAATTGATATATGTTTACTAGATACATAAGTAAAACAATGACATAAAAGTATATAATTTGTTCAGAGTACAAGGGGGAGAACAAGGGAATGTGGTGAATTTTAGATAAATAGTTAATTGGCATAGTTCTGAAGCATGTTTTTTTGTGCCAATCCTAACTACTTTGATTGATATGCCTATCTAAAGATGTCCTACTGAAATTTGATAAAAAGAGGAACTTTTTAGATACTTTACTATTTCAACCTTAAGTAGAAAAGGATGATAGTTGGGCCTCAAAAAAAGCTAGGATAAGGGAATCAAAGTCAACAGAGTTCTTCCTCACCCCTTTTGGCTAGTTGCCTACATTATGCTAATTGTGCACCCACCTGGGCATTTATGAGAGGCCACCAATATCTACTATGGAACAGTATTTCTCAGATCTATTCTAAAACAAAACAGCAAAACAAACTCAGAGAAAGGTTTTGATTGGGCTGAGTTTGGGTCATGTAATCCCACCACCACCGCCACTACCATCAATAAGCTAGAAACAATAAGACTGGACCATATGGTACAAGAATGGTCTGGGTGGGGCAGGGTGACCATACAAGTCCAGCTTTGTGTGATCAAGTTGATCCCCAAGGAAGAAAAAATATTCCAGAAGCTTTTCCAAGAGTGACAGTTGCAAGTAGGTTGACACAAACTTTGAAATACATAACTTGTTAAATAAAACTTGAGAGTTTCTTCAACAATGCGAGCAAAAACAGATTCAAGAGCATGACTTTCAAAAGAAACCCTAATAAAACTGAACCACTTCTTGGATGTCCTTGTAATATCTGAAGTTTCATTTTATTTTAGTTTCAACTATGCATATAAGTATTTTAGATGGCATATTAAAAAACAGAAATCTGGCTTTATGTGCTGGCTTTCGAAAAACAGGCTGAAATTATCTCAGTCAACAAGATTAACCTGACAGTGGATAATTATTTAGATGCTGCTTTTCAAAAACAGCATCTGGAGACTAAATTCCTGTTTCTCTTTGCCTTGCAAAAATCATTATTTTGCTGCTAAATATAGGCATATGTATAATACACATTTAGATGTTGGGTCTTCACCTTATAAGGTAAAAGTAGGTGTGGAACTGTCATAAAATAGATAGTGCTACAAATTCCACTGGCACCAATAACAAGATCCAGCTGTTCATGTTCAACTTCTCAAAGACCAAACTAGAGGCACTGTAGGCTTTTAGCCAAGTCTCACTATTTCTGAGAGCATCTTGGAGTTGCTAAAAGTTCTATTTGGCAGAGGCCAGATGTATCAATACATGCTGGATTTTTAGAAACAGCTTTTTGTTTGTATTTTCAAAAGGTTAATAAATTACATACTATCAACATTTCTAACATGATTTTGGTCTCAGATCTGCACTAAGGTGGATGGCTTATGTCCACCATGATGGAAGCTCCTCCCTGAAACAATTTCTCCATCACTACACTCATCTTCTCGGCAATAAACTTCCAAATAATATAAGAGAATCAATCATGCTAATTTGTAGTCCCACATTATAGATGTTGAACAATATTAAATATAAAATTAACAAGAGGCAGTCAGAAGTAAAAATTAAAACTGATACCATCATGGTCCAATTACTTATATACCCTTCTCTGAAAGGTATGAAAGAGAAATATATGAAAGCTTATGGAGAACATATTTCACGCATGTAAGGATATTCTAAAAGCTTGTGGAAATAAACAAAAACTGAAGTCTTTTTAGCTGTGTACCTGATGCAAAATCTGCTGTCTACTACATTCTTTTTTTAACTGCTTTTAGTCTTCTGGTTAGTTTTATCGTGGAATTGTCATAAAGACCTTGACTCTGTGACCCTGTCTTTGCAGACTGCTGAACCAATCACTGAAGCTGTCAGGTAGCTGATCATTGAAAGAAGTCAAGCCAGCACAACCACCAATACAAGTGCACAAACTTAGCTTTTAATCTATCCATAAATATAGTCAAGCCTATTAAAAGCAGACCCTTGTGAAGAGACTCCACCTTAATATTTACCTTTCAGGCACCATTAGTAAAAATAATCCCTGATATTTCCTAGACTGTCACTCTGTCACTATACTGAGTAATTTGCAAGCATTACAGAATTTAAATTTCACAATGGAGACAGTATTGTTATTCTCCCCTTTAGCCAGAAGACATATTGCGGTAAAATTATTCCCTTAAGTCTTTTCAGCTAAGTCAGGATTCAGAGTTGCTGACAGCCATGCTCTTCTCTCCTTCCCTGACTCCTCACCTTGCAAAAAGGCATGATTCTCTCCTTTTCTGGCATGGAGGTTTAATGGACAACTGTTGGCAAGAAGGTGTTGGAATAATTGCCAACCATATACAAATGAGTCTTCAGGGTCTGGACCAATCAACACCTAGCCCTCATAGGAATAAGAGGGTTGATATTTCATTGCTCTAAAACAGATTGAGCTTAGTCCAAAAATTTAATAGCAATGAATAACCACAAAAGGGGAAATCGGTGATAATGTGTCTTTAGGGAAATATAGGTCACCTACAGAAGACGAAAGTTACTTTATGAAATCAAGCTGAAACCAATATAACATCGCTAAATATCAGAGAATATTCTCACATATGTATGGCTGAAGGGACACCTACCTGACAGGCATTGACCTCATCCTCTTCTCCCTACATTCTGTCTATGACTGGGGACATAGAGTCCTGTATACTTTACTCCTATCCCAGGAGGATTTATAATAATCAAAATAATTTGTGGTCTGGGGCCTGAGATATATACTTGCTCATGCCACCCGAACAAGACCTCTGCATAATTATTTCCGTTGTCAGTCACTTCCAGAAATCTGTTGTAACAAGAAGCATAGTGACAAGTACAGGAAATGAATCACTAACCTTTTGACTTTCATCAATGTCCGCGTCTACAATTTTGAGCTGATGTGTGTTTAAACATGACAGAGTTTTTCAACTGAAAATGCCTAATACTGAACCACTATTTATTGCTTTCAATTCTTTACCTGATCTTTTGTTAATAGTTTAGGCCTTAAGTAAATTACGTAACTATAAAAATGAACTTAAAAGTTGGGGGTTGTTAAATGTTTTTTGTCATTGTTAAATTAAGCATTAGAAATATTTTAGGAAATACTTAGGAAGTTCTCCTAAATGTTATTAAGACAGTGACATTTTGCCTTTGTTTCTTATCCCTGGAGCAAATTCAGCTTCTCCCTAGAGTAAAGGTGAGAATAGCATTGTTCTCAGACTTAATCTTCCCTTGACTTCAGAGAACGTGTGTTATGTCTGGAATTCCAAAGGGAAAAGTCCAGTTGTATTTGGTAGGCAAATCCATTTGCATTTAGATTAAATAACTCAAATATGTTGTTTTTAAAGCTAATTTTAAGCCAAAAACATTGTTGATGTCCCCAGTGGTAAACATTTTCAGGAAAGACATTCCTCTCAAAAACAAAGGTCCTTAAAATATCATATGCTGTAGCTAATTTTATACCAAAAAAAAAAAAAAACTATTATGAAAAAATACATATAAAATATTTGGTAACATTACTGAAACCACCCTGTGGTAAACAAAAGGAATGAATTATTTCCTTAGTATGCTTCTTGGTGGTAAATCAAAACCACCAAAGATCAAGTTACTTGCTTGCTGACATAAGACATTACATTTGAAAAAATGATGGTAACAGTATAGTAAAATATAATATTAAACATACACATGCGTATACAACAAAAGTGATTGGTCTTACTTATCCCCCTAAGTTTTTCTAAAAGATTAATTGGTTTTCTATTTACTTGTATATAAATAATTAAATATAGCTGAGTAACAATAATGCTTTTCCTACAAATACTTGACCCTGTCACTATATTATTCATTGCAAAATTCCAGATTGACAGGTTGGTAAAGATGATAGAAGAAGTCTAAATATGTTATAGCTCTTGACTCTGGATAAATTACATGCCATAATGATAATAGTGATAATCACTCACTTTTCAACTAACTTGGAACTGGGAAAATGTTGATACAACCAATGTTGATACAACAACTTGATACAACCAATCTGTATCAAGTTTCTGATTGTCAAATTCACCTAAACATTGAGTCTACTTTCCTACCAAATTGTCAAAAAGAGGTATTTTTTCTTTTAAACTTATCATGAGCATATGTGTCATTTTAAAAACAGACTACCCCAATCCTCAGACCTACAGGTGGGTCTAATAATACTCTTCTTGTGTAATTTCAGGCATGCTCAGCAACTACATCAATCTAGAACAAGGCAGGTTATCGCTCAATAGCCCAGCCCTCAACCTACCTCAACTTAGGAATCTCTGAACATAATTCAAGCTTTCAGATCTAGGACCTAAGAGCTCAGTGTTTCCATAGTGATGTTTGAATCTCAGACTTCTAATACCAGGAATGGAGAATTAGGCAACTAAAAACCTTTCCATTGAAGATATGATGTAGATAGGTAGGTAGATAGAGATAAATAGATCAAAAGGTAGAGACCTAGACAGGGAGATAGATCAATTTTAATATGCTTGACTTAATCAAAGATTAACAGGTAACAAAGAATTATTGGGCCAGGTGTCCGGAGAACTAGAAATTTTAGAAAATTAAGCCTGTTATTTTGTGTCAACTTTTATTGACCCTAGCATTTACCAATCCAATTCTGGGGCAAGTCAGGCTTTTTTCTATCCCTACAAACTTTAACATATGAACGATGTAATGTAAAATGATGCAACTACTATGTAAAACAGTATGGTTTTTCCTTAGAACATTAAAAATAAAATGACCATATAATCCATCAATCCCACTTCTGGGTATAGATTGAGATGAATTGACGATGAGATCCCAAAGACCTATTTGCACACTCTCACCTACAGCAGCAGTATTCACAACAGCCAAGAGGTAGAAACAACCTTAACACCCATCTATGGATGAATGGATAAACTAAATGAGGGACATAGAAACAATGGAATATTATTTAGCCTTAAAAAGAAAGGAAATTCTGTCATGCATTGACATTGATAAACCTTGAGGACAGTAAGCTATGTGAAAGAAGCCAGTCACAAAAAGAAATATACTCAATGAATCCATTCATATGAAGAATCTGAAGTAGTAAAATTCATAGAAACAGAAAGTAAAATGGTAATTTTCAGGGACTGAGTAGGGGAAGAAATGGAGTGTTGACCTTTATTCTGTAGAAAGTTTCAGATATGCAGGAGGAAAAAGTTATGGAAATCCACTGAACGTATGAATGTAAGTATACACACTATTGAACTGTATGCTGAAAAATGTTTAATATGGTAATATTTTATGTTATGTGTCTTTTTACCACAATAAAAATGTATGAGCTGTGCAGCTAGCCAAAGGATTAACTACTCTAGATTCTCTGTTGTTATGACCTGCCTACCTCTCTGCAAGCTACTGGGTACCTGCAGCCTCAGCCATGTTCCCCTAAATGCCAACCTCTCATCACGGCTGCTGCAGCCTCAGCCATGTTCCCCTCAAATGCCAGCCTCTCATCACGGTTGCCTTCATAGGAAGCAAATCTCCTGTGCACTTCCTATGAGACTATGTGAGTAATTTTACTTGGATAATTCATAGCTGATAAGGCTTTTCAGAATTGCTTTCTCCACAGGTAGTAATAACTGTTCTTCCTAGCAGGATCAAAAGGGGAAGAGGTATTTCCTATTCATGCATCACTAGAGGAGATAAACAGCCTTATGAGAAACAGGGCTTTGAAAGCCCTAGATGATCCCCCATCTTGACAAAGGAATGCTATAATTCTGGGCTATTCATTTTCAATTGAGCTAGAGACCAAATTGTTTGTCTAATGTACAGTAAACAAACTTTCAGGAAAATAATTTTTTCCCTTTAAATCTTGGTTCAAATAGTTCTTTTCCTTACAATTAAATCTCAAAGCATGATTGGAAAATTCTTAGGAATGAAAGTTTTTCATTAGCAGAAATGAAATAAAGATTTTTTTGTTGTTGTTGTTTTTGGCTGGGGTTGGATTTGAACCCACCTCCGGCATATGGGGCCAGTGCCCTACTCCTTTGAGCCATAGGAGCTGCCCAATAAAGATTTTTTTGATTGAATATAATCATTAAAAGGAAGAACAACTTGCTATGAAAATTCTCCTTTTTGATGTCTCGTAGCATATGCTATTCTGTTCTACAAAGAACTCTTTCTTGCTTTAAAAAAAAAAAAAAAAAAGCAACTCTCCTTTCTTCACCAGTGGATAAAGCCCCAAGTTTCTTTCTATTGTCTTTCTAATCTGCTTCTACTATGTCACATTTCTTTGAACACTCCACTTTGATATCAAAAGACTGGAAACAAGGAAAGAGGAAAATTAAAAACAATAATTGAAGTTAAAGAAAATGCATAATTTCATCATAAATTATATCTTCTATGAAATAACAGCCACAAAAAGAATGCCCTACACATGATAGGATTGTTCTAACATAGAGTGATGGTAGTGTTTTCTGCATGAGTAACCAAGAAATAATACGTATAAGTATTGTGTGCACTGACAAACCAAAAAAGCATAGAACTGTCTGCTAGATTGGAATTTCTAATGTATTTTTAAGGTGGTGCCAAAGAATTCTGAGAACGGTTTTAAAGAGTTGGTAGACCAAGTTACACTCATTTTTTTTTTCTTTTAATGATACTGGTGTTTAAAAAAACTCATTAAAGAAAGGAATAAAAATTACGTCTTAAACAGGAGAGCAAATAGATGCTTTTTAATTGAAGTAGACCATAGGCTAAACTAGCTGAACTCTTACTTTTCACAGAAAGAAACATTCTTGTTTCTCATGTTTTCTATAAACAGAAAAGAATTAGTCAGGTATTCTTTTTAGTTACTATTAAGCCTATCAAATTTTCATGACTTTGGGGGTATGGTCTACAGTAGGCATTATCATGCAATCATTGAAAAAAAAACTTAAAATCTTAGATTCTCTCACTTACAGACACCTCTAATTAATGAGTCATGTTTCAGGTACAGAGGCTGATAAATATATAAAATAAGATGATAAAGCAGAAATGATGGTTTAATGAAAGTTTTAATAAAAATGATGTTCAAATCCAAAATCATCCAATTTTACTACTGTAAAAGAAAGAACAAATACATTTATTTTGAAAAGACCCCTTTGATACAGGTTACAGAGGTATATTCATTTGTCAAAACTCTTCAAATTGTTCACTTAAGCCCTGTCCATTTAGCTATATATAAATTATACCTATTTTTAAAAAATAAAATTTTAAAATTTATTAATAATTTTTTAAAAAATATTTAAATTATTTATTTAAAATAATTTTTAAATTTTATTAATTTTTTTAATTTTTTAAATTAGGTATAAAATTTTTATAATTTTTTAAATTAGGTATAATTTTTTTAAAAAAATTAGATATAATTTTTTTTAATTTAGCATATAAAAAGGTATAATTTTTATCTTACTTTTCATCAAAAAGCCATGATGCCTACAGTCACATAACATAAGGGAAAATATAAGAAATAGAAATGTTCGTGCTGTTTGCTACTGATTTGTGCAGTCATTTTAAAACATTTTTATGTTCTTATTATTTGATCATTGCATCTGGTCCTAGGGGAATGTGTGAGGAAGCAACTGATTCAACTCTTTCTGTGTTTTTCACACACTTGTCCCATAGCATTTGTGATTAAGAGCGTTCAAGGTAGTTTTCAAAACAACCTTGACTCATATCAAGGGGATTTCATGAAAGTACTAATATTTTGGTGGCTAAAAGACCTTTACGTCCTTCTCTTACCAGGAAAAAGCATTTGTTTTGGGTGAGCTGCTTATGGCAAACCCCTTGAGGGATGAATTCTGAATTTCATTCAACCCTATCTTCAGAACTTCTCGTTAAAGCATTTAAAGAGAATATCAGGGCATTGCCAGTCACTACTTTTCTGATTTGGGGAGGTGATCTTAACCAATCTGGAATTTTGATAGATTTCCTGGAATATGTCATAAACCTGTTTTTACAAAAGCAACTCTGTACAAGATTCCACATTTAACTTGTCAAACCTTTTTTTTTTAATCCTTCACAATGCAAAAAATTAATTTATGCTCAAGTTTTCAGGAAAGGATTCTTAAAATTGAATAAAACTTTTTGTTTATATATAAAAATTAAATTTATACAATACTTGATTACTGGTGAATTTATAAATAAAGTTTATCAGGAAGAGATTTTAAGTCATAAGGTGGAAAAACAAACAAACAACAAAAATTGTCCATAGCAATATTGCCTATGGCATAAGTAAAGAAAATGAAAAACAAAAAATTGCCCTAAGATTTCTTCCCACTTTTATGTATTTCAGGGCCCTTCTTACAGGGGTCAGTTGGTCAGACTGATTTATCTTTTTCCTCCATTTTACAAAAGGGGAAACCAGAAAATGGATTTTTTGTGACTTGATAATTGTCATTCCTGAGGATCAAAGAATAAATCTTTACATTGTACATGGATGCCTTTACATTTTATGGTGAAACATTGAAGATTAAGCTTTAATTAAATATTATTGATATCTAAAACACTGTTTTCCCAAAACAAGAAAAAAGATTTTCAGACTCCGTTACTAACTTAATCAAAAGCACAGTCTTGTGTAACCAGAAAGACATAGATTTAAATCCTAGCTCCACATCTCAGTTCCACAACTAACTAGCCATGTGACCTCGAGTGAGTTACTGAGACTCAGTTTCACTACCTATAAAATCATGGATATTAATGCGGAACTGAAAGACTGTGCTGAGGAAGTAAATACGATCTGAGAAGAAGAGGCCTAAGGGAGAGGGAAAACCCCCAAATGAGTAGCTCAAGCCTGTTTTAAATTTCAAATGAGGAATGTGTATGCTTCTTTTAAAATCATTTGGCTTTGCCATGAGCCCTATGACCAGAGTTCCTAAAATATAATTAAATAATTCAAAACGTGGTTATCCATAAAAAATAGTTCTTAAGTGCAACCCGTGGCAGGTATTGTGATGGTGCAGAAAGACTATAGAATTCAGTCCCACTCCTGAGAAAGGAATTAATTAATAGGAAATCAATAGTGACCCATAAAAATCTCTACGTGATCAGTGCTGAGTTGTGGTTAACAGTCACCAAGGGCTATGAGAAAAGGGAAGAGATAGACCCAGGGAGGACTAGAACAGACATCCAGGACTCAGGGAAATAGGAACCAAGCAGGTGAGGAAGGAAAGTCACTACAGGAGTCCAATGGAAGGGAGAAAGTTTGTGTAGGTAATGTAGGTTCAAAACTGGGTGGAGTCAACTGAGCAAAATATTCATCCTCCAGGCGCAGCCGTGTAATTGCTTACACATAGCACTGTATGTTGTTACTTGGCTCAACTATGAAGCAATTGAATGTTGACCTCGTTTCACTGAGACGGACAAAGACTGTGCTCAAAATACCCAGATTTGCAATTAGCACCCACAACCTTAGACCAGATTTCTCATTTCTTAGCCTTATTCCTTAACCATGTTCTTAACCATATTTCACACTTAAAGTTCACCTTTTAAAATGGAAATTGATTTTCTGCTTCCATTGTCCCAGAAAGCATTGCATAGGAGCCAAAAACTCCAAGATCCTTGTCTCAAGAATCTGCCAGGAATGAGCAGCCTGGTCTCCAGGGGAAACTCCTACCCTGACGGGTTCCTCCTGGGTCTGCAATTTCACACATCCTGCAGGGGTTTCAGGCCCTGGAGAACAGCAGGGTAACAGCAGAGGTCTCACCGCCTGAATTCCTGACTTTTCTTTTACAACATCTGGGCAAAACTGATAGACACTGTTATTTACCTCTGTGCCATAAAAATGGAGCTTGAGAATGGGTAACAAGAATTTGTTTTATTGTTCTTCCCGGTAAATAAATGTCATGTTGAATTTGTATGGCCACTTTCTTGTCTCCTACAAAAGCATCAAGTCCTTCATAGATACAAAATACAAATCCCTGAGACTGGCTCACAGGGCCACGCCAGAACACAACAGGAAGAAAGAAGAGCCTTTCTCCAGGCAGTGAGAGGGTCGCAGAAGAAAAAAATCGAAAAGGTGGAGCTCTTCCGTGTGGGTGCCGATGTGGGCTTGCAATGAAACTTCAGGACAAAATAAAAACAGAGCAAAGAGCAGCGCCCCCAAACCCAGGTCTTCATATCACGGCGGGACACTTGTCACATTAAAAGTTCAGGTTAACACGTTTAATACAGAGCCTGGTCAAGTCACCCGGGGTGTTGTAATCTGCCCTTGATTTAGGCTTGTCCTTTGAAGAACCACAACAAAAGTACACAGCGTCTGGGGACGCGCCTCTGGCCGCTGACTGCCCTCTCCAGCGCGGAGCTCCTGCTGACGCTGTCCAGGCATCGCCCCAGGCGAAAGGTTGCAGCGCTGTCGGAGGGCGCGGGAGGAGTCTGGCGGTGATTGATGGGGAAGGGACAAATGAATACAAGTACTTGTCTGGGGACAGCAGAGACCCCAGCAAGCTGTGGAGGCTACACTCGTCTGGCATTCTCAGAGGGTTTCGTCAAAGCCAGACCTGCCGGCAACTGAGGGAGGAGCGCTCTGCTCCCAGCGAAGCTGCAACCCGGCCGCGAGCCCAGCGTGCCTCGGCCGCAGCCCGGCTCCGGGAGGAAAGTTCCCGCTCGTCGCTCTGCAACCTGGTGCATCAGATCCCACAGGTAAACACTCTGACTGGCTGATGAATTAAAATCATGGATTGAACCTTGTCTGGGCTTCGGCTTGGCTTAATAGTTTGGGTTTTCTTTTAAAATAATAATAAAACTTACAGATACAGCAAATTAAAATGAGGTTGGGGTAAAGGAGAGTGTTTGAAGTCACTTGGAGGGGACAGAAGCTTCCAAATCAATGCTGATAATCTTCAATTGATCTGAGAAGTCTTTGAGAGTTTCCAAGTCTGGCCCGCGCGCTATTGGTCGCGCTGGGGGACCCCTAAAACCGCCAGGCGGGGACTAGCGACTTTCACCCAACCCGAGTCGTCTTGGAGTTAAGACGCAAGGTTTCGGGATTCCTCTAGTGGGTAAAATGCAGAGCCTGACACTTCCACGGGCCGTTATGTGCCTTGATTTCTTAGTCGCCAAGCGCCCTTAGGAAAACATCTAAGCCTTCCTACCCATTCACAGCAGAGTTCAGAGCTTCTCCTGCCCACTGACCATTCCCTCCCAGGCACGCCCCTTCCAGCATGCCCCGCCCCGCTGCTGGGATTTACCTTTCTGCAGCACACATGGGAACGACATAGGAGAGGACATAGGAGGGGGGACTCCACAGGAGCGGGAGGGTGACGCGCACAGAAATTCCCCTCTGGCGCGCAAACTTGAGTTACTTTTGCACTCGGATAATAGCGACGAGGTTGTGCTCTGTGCTAGCGTTTGCAGAGGCGTGGCCGGCTGGGGTAACTGACCCTAGTCTTCCGTCTTCATTCTCGCGCTGTTCTCCAGGCTCTGAAAACCGCAGAGTGGCCACCGGACGCCCACCTGAGCAGGCAGCAACATGCAGCCGCCGCCAAGCCTGTGCAGACGCGCCCTGGTGGCGCTGCTTCTTGCCTGCGGCGTAGCCGAGGTCTGCGGAGAGGAGAGAGGATATTCGCCTGCAGGAGCCACTCTGCCGCTTGGGGAAACCGCAGAGATAAGGACGCCACCCACTAAGACCTCCTGGCCCAGGAGTTCCAACGCCAGCCTGCTGCGGTCATTGGCACCTGCGGAAGTTCCCAAAGGAGCCAGGACGGCTGGAGCTCCGCCACGCATCCTCTCCCCGCCCCCGTGCCAAAGATCCATCGAGATCAAGGAGACTTTCAAGTACATCAACACGGTTGTGTCCTGCCTCGTGTTCGTGCTCGGGATCATCGGGAACTCCACACTGCTGAGAATCATCTACAAAAACAAGTGCATGCGGAACGGCCCCAACATCTTGATCGCCAGCCTGGCGCTGGGAGACCTGCTGCACATAGTTATCGACCTCCCCATCAATGTCTACAAGGTAAGGGGGACCCCCCATCAATGTCTACAAGGTAAGTGGCGCCCGCTCGCGTTCCTGCGGGTTACACAGGGGGCCTGGCTGCGGAGGGGGAGTGAGGCAGGCTTCAGAGGGAGCCTTCCCCAGAGGGTCCCTCCCCTCCTCAAAGTCAATGATCCTTCAAACTATCGCCACTCTGGTCTTTAGTAACCCTTTGCATAGCCTAGGACAAGTGTAGTCCCCCAATCAGCAGCACTAGTGTCACTGGGGAACTACTTGGGAATGAAGATTTTTCTGGCCTCACCTCATACCTACTGAATCAGAAATTATTGAGTGGAGCACAGTCACTTCTATTTTAATACACCCTCATGTGATTATGTGAACTGTGAAGTTTGAGGACTGCTAGTGCGGAAGGATTTAGACCCTTTGTTCCAGCAAACAGGGAACATCTTCCCAAAAGTGTGAGGTCCGCAGGCAGGCAGCAGTCACATTAAAATGGGGCATAAATGAAAGAAATCCTGAAATCCTGGATGGCAGATGGTTCTGATGAACTCTGGGGGTTATCTGGAGAAAGATGGGCTGAAAACGGGTCTCTTAAGTGCAGTGACAACTCCGTTATGGTCAGAATTGAACCTTCTACTTCTTTAGGAGTCCCATAGACTAAGTCCTCCCATTCTAATTTGGCAGAGGAATTTCAATACGATTCATCAAAACCAAATTGAGAAATTTTTGAGAACAGGGTGCTGTGAGAAATATAAAAATAAGTGAAACAAGATCTCTCCCAAAAGGGAGATTATAATGTAGTTAGAATTTTGGGAAAGTTGTGTTTGAGAAGTCCCAGGAAATCTCCTGCATCTGCCCTCTTAGAAACCTTCTAAAATTACCCAAGAGCTGAAATGCTATGTGGATGTTTGGGCTGGTGGGGTTGAGGAGAGAGAGAGATAGAGATAGAGAGAGAGATAGAGAGAGAGAGAGAGAGAGAGAGAGAGAGTGTGTGTGTGTGTGTGTGTGTGTGTGTGTGTTACCCCCGGGCCAGATGTAAATCAGCACTTCCAGGATCACCAGGACCATTTTACTTTCTCTGTCTGGTTAAATGAGTATTTTCAGTAAACCAGGGACTACCTCACTCCCCAAGGGGCACATAGGTTCCCTTTCATTTCAGACTCCTTTATTATTTCCCTAGGAAGTTACATCCTTTTTCCTGAATCTATCTAGTCATAACAGACTGTGTTTTGGCTTTTGAAGTAAACCAAAAACTCATTATAAATCTGACCATCTAGTCCATCTATCTTAGCCATAAACAAATCTTTACCATAGAATTTGATCTCATTGCTAGGTTTGCCATCACTTAATCCCACCTTTTGCCCTTGTTGAACTCAGAGCACAATATAATAATAAAAGCCACCATTTATGATGCACTAGGTACTTGGTTTATTATATTAAATCACTACAGCAACCTGTGGAGGAGATATTGTAATCATGCCTGTTTTAGATCGAGGGAAACTACAAGTCTGGGAAATGAAGAAGTAACTTGTCCACTGTCACACCACTAGAAAGTGCTAAAACTAGGTCTTGAGGCCAGGCCATCTGGCCCTACACCCTGCAGTCCTCCCTAGCCCTCTACACAGAAGGAGCTCAGGCACAGTTTGTCCTTTGCCAACCTTGAATATTGTTAGGGCCACAGGGAAGAGCATTGACGGAAGAATGTGACAGAATCCTACCACACAGTAGGATACTTGGTAAACATTTTCAGGAATTAATTGGCTTCACCTGAGGATTTCTATTCCTTGAAAGACCCTATTAATATATTAACTCTAATATATTAATCTATAGTGTGCATATATAATATTCATAAAGTCCATGGATTTATTCTAAAGCCATTATCTATCAAAATGCAAAATCTAGAACTAGTTAAAAGCCATAATTGTGGCACCATAGTAAGTTTTTTAACAACTGCATTTAGAATTTCAGACTAGTCTGATACTAGAATTCATTTTAAAAAGTAATTTAAGTGAAATATGAAGACTTTTTAAATGCATCCTGAAGTGAGAGACTTGAGTCTCTAAGGCAGTGATTTCTGTGTTTGGGATGGCCGGGTAGGAGAGTAAGGAATTACAATTGTCTTTGAGAAATCAATATACACAATTTGTGGGGGTTGATAGAATCTCCTAACCCTTCCATTGGCACATTAAGGGCCTACAGGCCTGGAAAAATCAATGTCAATCTATTATGTTAATCTACATTCAGCAAATATAGAGTTCAGTAAAGTTGACAAACCACAAAATGTCATCACTCTTGCTGGAAGCCACCATCTAGTTCAGTGAACTACATCAGCTCTGCCTGGACTGCCTCATGGAGCTGAGTCCCTGGAAACTTTCAGGTAGAGTGAGAAATCCCTCTCCAGATGTCCTGTGGCAGGAGAAATTTTGTGCTGAAGGCCAATGAGATGTCTAAGAAACACTTAACAAATAAAGGCTGCTGAAGAACTTCACATTTTTATTCAAGCATGCTGAAAATAATAAGCCATGTTTACCCTCTCACCAACACACACCATGGCCAGGCCTACACAACACAACACCATCCAGGTGAAAAATGAAAAATTCAATTATCCAAAGGAGCTATTCAAAGATATGTACATATACAATTATATGTATAAAGACATAAATACATATATTAAAAATGAGAAATTGCTGTAAGAAAATATAGATACACAAATCAATAGATAAATATTTGGCACAGGCTCTGGCAGATAGGAAGCAAACAAATATTAGAATGTGTGTGTGTATGTAAGAATAAAAAATTATGTTTTGAGTAGTCTTTGTTTTTCAGCTTTTGTTATTACAAATATGATTATAAATAAGATGTTTGAACATATGGCTTGCACAGGTGTTTGACTATATCTAAAGGGTACATTTCCGGAACTAAAATTACTCAAAGGGTGTGTATAGTTGTAATTCGCATAGATATTGCCACATTGTGCTTCAGTTATTGTACTCTTCAGTTTTAATCACTATTTAATAAATATAGCATCTTCATATAGATATGCATGTATGTTAATACCTAACTCTAATGTGTACTTGGGTCACTGTGCCTAATATTTACATGGTCTATCTATACACCTGAACCAAAAGTGGGTGTTTAAATACCTGCTGTTTGGGTGAATCTCTCTTTTTCTCTCTTCTTATTTACAAACTGCTTATTGTGTCCTTGCTGTGTAAATCAAAATAAATGGGACAATGTAGAGATTTGTTTATATGAGTGCCTGGTAGCTGACTACTAAGTTGGGGGAGCATAGGTGTCAAAGCTGCATAGAAAGCAGAAATACCGGTAGACGCTATGAAGGATTTTATGTTGTTTAGTTGACTTTGGCTTGTTTTGGTTTAGCAGTAGTATTTAATAAGATTTGGTTGCAGGTTGGGAAGAAGTTAAAAATTCTTGAGCAGATAATGAGTTTTTAAATTATTTCTGGATTTTACTTAATGTCAATCTCGTTGCACTGTGTTTACATGGATAACGGAGTTAATGTAATTAACTCCCAAATATAGCTTCCTTTATATATTAGGAAATTAAATTTAAAAACTAATCTGCTTGAGAAGTGGTCAGATGGATATCAACATTAACTAGACATTAACTAGATTGATAAGGATCTGAATGTAATCAGTTGTCCAATGGTGGTGAGCTAGAGATTAGACTAGTGATAGTGGAGTGCTTTTAGATCAGCAGTTCTCAACCTGTGGGTTGCGACCCACAGGAACTGTATTAAAGGGTCATGGCATTAGAAAGGTTGAGAACCACTGTTTTAGATGGTTTTGCTGTTGAGACCTTGTAGGGTATGATTAAAAGCAAAGAGGCTGCCTTCATAGTTCTGAAAGGCAAAACTGCTGATCTTTAACATTTAACTAGTTAAGGTAGGGTACATGTAACATTAATATGCTGGCAGGTCAAAATGTGGAATCGCTTCACTGAACCCACAAATGAGTTTTGAATGAAGTGACCTTGGCAGGTAATCAGACATTTTCTCCTTGTGACACAAGCAGAATTATATTCTGAACAAATTCACCTTTCTCACTGTCCTTAGACTACTGCTTAGAAATTAACAAGTGTGTATAATTAACTAGTTTCATAGTTAAAATCAAAAGTTGAGGAGACCCTATCAACTTTAACTTTTAAAGTTACAATTTTCCAGTGAGTAAACTGAAGCATTTATGTGTACAGCAGTACAAGAAGCAGAGGTACCATTGGGAGAGAGGTCTGATTCTGCCAATTTAATAACACAACTCTCATTTCCAGTCAAGTATAACTGAGATACTTTAGTAATATTTAAAGATATTTTATTGGTAGAAGCATCTTGGACCAAAAATGAAACATTTGAGATTACTTATTTAAAGCAAAAAAAAAAAAAAAAATTAAGGAGCACCAAGTAAGCACATTTGAAGTATTATCTTTTAAAAAGTGTTCATAAGGGGTGAGATTATTATCTATGAATAGCCTGAAATCAATTAACAAATAAAACAAATACCCTGACACCCATCTAGCATGGTTCCTGCAACTATCAATACCAGACAAATGCTTGTTGATTAATAATGCTTTGCATGAGAGACGTAAGGGCAGTGAACTTTTTCTACTCATATTTTTACAAATGTCCAAATGAAGAAGAGGGGAAAGCCTGATCCTTTCTGACCTAACTTGGTCATAACCAAGTTAACAGGTCAATAGCAGAATTCAAATAACCTGAAAACTCAAGACTTCATATCCCCAATTCACTCCTTCATATGTTGGCCATAGATCCCTGGTAGGCAAATGCTTGGCCTTGGCAATGAAAGTTCTCCTAAATCAACTCTGTGGCTCTTCTCCTGTTTGCCTTTGATCTATTGCTTGGTTGCTTCATAAATCCAAGCTAAAAATGTCAAGGTAAAGTTCTCTTTCAGTATGGTAAGGTCTATCTATCCAAGGCTTTGCATTTTTTTCTTTGCTCGCATAAAATGAGCCATTCAAGATGGAAGATATTTCCACAGTTTTACAAGAGGAGAACATAGCCAAGATCCTGTTGTCTCAAGGCCAGGGAGCCATATTCTTTATTTCACAAGGAAAACCATATAAGGTTATCTCTGTGTGGCTAATATGCTATAGTTGATTATTTTTAGAGAAACATGCCAAATGCTAATAAACGATTAAGTGCTTTAAAAGGCGTTGACAGATAAAGCCTGAGCTGAAATATGATTCAAGATGTAATTTATGATGTGAAACATTCTCTTTCAGGATTTTGCTAAGTTAAGAAGAGGTTGATTATGTTTGGGAGATGGCTGAGGGTGGTGTGTATGTATACCTTCACCATTAACTTCTCTAATTTTAGAATTTTAAAAATTTCCAATTCTTTTATTTATTTTTTTAATTAAATCATAGCTGTGTACATTAATGCAGCTATGGGATACAATGTTCTGGGTTTATATACAATTTGAAATATTTTCATCAAACTGGCTCATATAGCCTTCACGGCATTTTCTTAGTTGCTGTGTTAAGACAGTATATTTCAGTATATATTCAGTATATTACACATGTACAGTGAATTTCAGTATATATTCAGTATATTTCACATGTACCCTTGTAAGATACACCGTAAGTTTGGTCCCTTTTATTTTTGAGAGTTATTTCTCTTTCCCTTTAGATCTTTTGTTGAACATACAAAGGAACAAGAAAATGGCCAAAATATGGAAGAGGAATAAAAAGAAGGAATATGAAGGGGGAGATAAAGAGAGAGAATGGATCATTCTTTTTTTTTTTTTTTTTTTTTTATTTGCAGTTTTTGGCTGGGGCTGGGCTTGAACCCACCACCTCCAGAATATGGGGCTGGTGCCCTACTCTTTTGAGCTACAGGCGCCACCCTGGATCATTTTTAAGTGAGAAATTCACTAGCAAAGCATTTCTCAAGTAATTCTCCGTGCTTGAGGCTCAAAACCATACTCATGTCTCCTGACTTGTGTCTTCTGTCCCTCTCTTCAGATTCTTTGTAGTTATTTGTAGTTTTCAGAAAGGAGGAAACCTATCCTCAGGATGTTTATACTGTCTTCTTCCCCCTCACTCAGTGTTTTCAAACTAGTTTAAAGGGCTTTCAGATTCCATAGTAACCAGACATTTTCTGATCATAGTTTGTCAGTATCCCATAAGATATTCCACAGATGGAATTTGTTTTGAAATGACATGGAATTACTCTCAAAGGTTTGTAGAATTCATTCAGTTTGAGAGTCTCATTCTGAGCCAGTAGGACATCAGGTTCTCATTCTTCAGTTTCTTCAGGTGCAATGGTGATCTTAGAAGGTCCAGCTCAAGTGAGCGATCCTAAAATAGCCGAGCTTTATGAATGGCATGTGTTATTTCTCTTAGTCGGATCTTTTTAAAATATGCAATGTATCAAAGAAAGTCTTAAACTATGGATAAAGTTTAAATGATAGAAAAGCAGCAATCCATTTCTTTCCTGGCTTGTTAGAGACTTAGAAATAAATTTTGTTATGTTACTGATAGAAAAATATATTTGGAGTAAACTTCAATTTCTCCTAAGATATGGTTTGAAATGTTATTTTCTACCTCTTTGTTTTCTTAGAGATTTTGTTTTAAGAAATGTAATTCCTCATCATGGAACATTGTTCTATTTCAGCAAATTGTAGGAGTCTTTCCAGAGTAGTGAAACCCCCTCTGCTTTGTAGGTGTGTGAAACAGATTCCCAGGAACAGGGCTTCTGGCCCACACAACTCCAGGGGACACTGTACCACACACTCTATGATCTATCAAAGGGGCACCCCTGAGGGATAAGCTGATGTAGGCCCTGACCCCATGTTTCTATCCCATATAGCATAATCTTTAAATGATTAAGTGAATTTTGATGGAAGCAGGGTGGAACTTGTGATTTTTATTTGTCCCTGAGCTCATGGTTACAATTTATGTCAAGGGAGAAATTTCTATGCATTTGACCACCATACTGACCTCAAATTTAAAGCTAACTTTGAATTATTTCTCTGTGTATGTAGTATGTATACAAAAAGAAAAAACATTCTGCCGTGGAGATCTTTGAATGAAGATGCCCTAACTTATTAAAACTCTAATTCAAACACAGAAAATCCCTTATCTGCTACAGGAAAGAGAAATAAAAGCAGAAGAATACACTGCTTCCCAAAGTTATGAAATACAACCATTACACTTTGTCCTTTGATTCTTACAGTGAAAGTATTTCTATAATGCCAGTCATTTGAAAGCACTGTTCACAGTTCATTATGGGATGGAATAGACTGCAGTCAGGCAAAGTAAGCCTGGTTGTCCTCTTTAATACATTGGTCACCAGCCCTCTACAATGATCATTTCTTATAATGTCCCTTTGTTAACTACATCCACCTCCACCAAATTTACAATCATCCCAGCAATTCAAGCTCCTTATACGATCCCATTATGGAAGGACAAACAGTAGGTACCTTTTCTGGCCTGCTTAGAAGAACAAAACTTCTACAAAAATATACAACCAACCCTCAAGCCTCAATTTTACAGTTCCTAGCTCAATGTGTCAAGAAGACCTGAGCATCTGGAGTAGAAAATATAAAAAGTAAATATGCAGCCTTCTCAGTTCTCTAAAGAATATATTTAGAACATGAGAACTAGAAAGCTCATGATAAATGTTTTGTCATAGATGATTTCTGCCTTATGATCAAACCCGTTATTTCATTCATTCATTGTTATTCAACAAGCTTTTAACAAGTGTCCACTGTGTGCCAGGCGCTGTGCTAGGCTTTACAAATATTGTAGACTATTCTGAAACAAATAAACAGCTAATGCTCAGTGTATACTAATAAATTAAAAAATGAAAAAAGAGAATGGTACGCCTGATTGAGGAGGCAAGTGAACATTTGTTTGTGCAAGATGGCTAACCTTGACATTTACTGAGTCCATGGGCTTGCTTCCTTTGACATCCCATTAGGAGTGTGTATTAACAGGTTTTATTTTCCATTTAATTTCTCCAGTATGTGATTTTTAGTTAAAAAGAGAAATGAAAAATGAAAACTCCCACTTGGAGAGATTTTGTACCCTTAATGAAAGGATATTTACTTCCTATGTATGCTATTTATCCTTTTAGAAAGTTTTTGAAAATATATAATATAAAAATAATTTTATAATGTAATACAAAAATAATTCATTTGGATTCCTTTGCCTTTTTTCTTTCTCAAACAGCTGTTCCAACATAAAGCTACAAAATCATGACCGTCCTTATAACCGGTGTGGTCATGTCTTTTTTCAATCTAGTGTTTATTTATTTACTTATTTGTGTTTATCATCCAAAAGAAATGTGCTAGGGCAGCAGTCAAAGCCTTAGGGGAAAACAGACGAGCACACACATGGGCTATCATTTTGTCACATAAGCACTACATTGCCAATAAGTGCTAACACTAACCAAAGCCATTTGGTTAGGTAAGACATTATGATGTGAAAACCAGCGTCAGTTATGGGAATGTTTGCCAATTGGCTCATATTTGATAAGTGTTAGGTAATGTATTTGCAAACTTAATTTTAAATAGAATCTACATTTTTAATTTTTGTGGAAGGGAGATAGAGTCAATCTTGAATTCTAACGTCCTTTTTCTGCTATTGGAGAAAATTCCTTGGTTACTTGTTTGATTTCTCTTCAGTATTCAGATCTTGCCCTGAAGTTATCTAATTTAGTGGGACAAAGGCCAAAGAAAAAACTAAAAATAGGAAATAAGGAATGTGTTTTTGCTGAGTGCAAAGTTAGAGTTGCTTCCTCCTACAATAAAGCGAACCAAAGTCTCTGCAGAGGGTAAAGCTATATTGTTGCACTTCAAACTATAGATGTTGGACGTTGTTATTTTTGCCAGAAAAAAAGGGTGAGGAAATGGATTTCTAGGAATTATAAAAATCTGTAAGAACATTCTCTCTCCAAATTTTAAAGAGAGCATCTTGGTTGAAAGTAATTTTTTTTTTTTTTTTTTTTTTTTTTTGCAAAACTTAACAGCTTTTCCCTACCCAGGAATGTTTTTGCCTTAAACCAGAAGTTGTTACCTTTGCATCTTAAATAAGCTGGAAGCACTAACTTGCCAAAAGACGGTCTTGCTACAGACTGTTCAGATGACACAGATGAGCATCAATGAGCACGCCTTCTGTCCCAGAGTAGCAGGCTCTGCTGTGTCTCCACAAAGCCTTCTGAGCAGAGAGACAGAGGTTGAGCTTTTTAGAGTAAGAGCACTTGCAGTCCTGCCAAAGTCATCCAGCTCAGCACAGAATAATGAGAACAACAGTTCATCCTCCTTCCCCCTTCCCTGTGGCCTCTCAGAACCAGGAGCATCCAGTTTGGAATTGAAAATGTGAAATACTGAAAGCCGATAAAAGAGAACTCGTTTTCTCTGTAGCTCCTTTCCCTTTGCAAGGGCAGATTAGAAAAGCGTATCTTCCAGCTATGGTTAGGTTTCCGATTATCTCTCTGTTGGACTTGAAGAGAATTTTTACAATTTTCAGTTGTGTTTCCCCGTCCTCTGTGATAGCTTGGGTCAGAGGTTGGGCTGCAGGCCTCCTCATGGTATGAAGAGCAATAATCCAATTTCTAGGCTGAGCCAAAGAAAATAGGAACCTCAAAACAAGGCCTGGATTCAGTGCAGAGCTCATTTTCATCAGCCAGACTTCTTTCCCCTCAATGGCGTGGACACCGTGCATCTTGATCCTCTGATGGCTGCACCTACATAATACCAATATTAACATATTTGGAAACAATTTGAGACAGAATAAAGTATTCAGAAATATGTCAGTGTTTGGACAGTCTATGAGTAAAAGAAGTAAGTAGATTGTCCAAGTTTTCCAGAGAAAAAGAACCAGTAGAATGGATGGATAAGTAGATGGGTAGATTTATTACGAGGAATTAGTTCAAGAAATTATAAGGTTGAGATCTGTCATCACAGGTTGGACATACAGGAAAGCCAGTGGTGTAATTCAGACCAAATCCAAATTCTGGTGTCATTCGCAGTCCCGGGGCTCACAGAAGATGACAAGAGATATGGCAAGAAGTGAAAGGGGCAAATTCTGTCTCTACCTTTTATTCTATTCAAGCCTTCAGCAAATGGGGTGATACCCTCCCACATGGGGAAGGCTTTTAGTGTTACTAAGTGCACAGATTCCAATGCTAATCTCATCCAGAAACATTCTCACAGACACATCCAGAAATAAATGTTTAATCTGGCACCCCATGGCCACTCAAGTTAACACCTGAAGAGAAGCATCACACTGGTGAGTGGATGAAAATTTTACTCTACCTCTAAATATTTTACAATTATTCAACACATAGCTATAGGTTTCAAAAATTAATATTTGATTTAATCTAACACACTTTATTGTAATATCAGCTTCTTGGAGACCTTCTCTGACAGGTGTCATAGTAGGTAACAAGCATAGACTCTGGAGTCAGACCATCTGGGTTCAAATATGGATCAGTTAACTTAATTAAGTGAGTCACCAAGGACAAGAATATTAATTATCTAATGAAGAGTGACAAGTTACCCTACAATTTACTGGCTTAACACAGTAAACATTTATTATGTCATACTTTGTTTCTGGGTTGGGAAGTTAGGGATTTCAGAGGTGGGTGGTTCTAGCTCAGGGTCTCTCGTGAGGGGTACAGTCAAGATATTGGCTGGAGCTACAATCATCTAAAGGTCAGAGCAGGCCTGGAGGGTCCTTTCATTCACAGACCTGGCAAGTTAGTGTTTGTTTTCAGGACACCTCAGTTCTTTGCCATATTGGCCTCTCTATAATTGTGCTTAAGTGTCCTCATGACGTGGCAGCTGGCCTCCCCATATTTATTGAACATCCACTACGTGTGAGTGTAGAGTGGATATTAGTGAACAAAGCAAACTCCCTGCTCTCAGGGAGTTTATGGTTAGCATAAGTGAGCCAAGAGGAAGAAGCCATCTGGCCTTTTATGAAGTGGTTGTAGCAACACTCACTGTCCCTTTTGCCACATGCTATTCATTCAAAGTGAATCACTAAATCCAATCCACATTCAAGGTGAGGGAAACTAGGCTTCACCTTTTGAAGGAAAGAGTAATCAATATCAGAATATTGTCTGAATAATTACTAACAACCTCACTCTGGCAGAATCCTTGCAATTGGTTAGAAAACTTCTATTCTTATGTTTTGAAGGACATTGGCATATTTCTTTTAAAGCAAATTGATTTTAAATCAGATAAAAACTGATTTTAAAATTTCAGATCTGTGATGGCCGTAGTCTTCCTGGCACCTCAGGACATGGTTCCCCATTCTCATGATAAACCCCTGTGATGTTCCTGACTCCTCACATCTTATATCCCTTCCTACTAGTTCACTAGCTCTACCTTCAAAATATAAAGGTTCTATAACCCCTTCTCAGCCCCAGGGTAGCCCAGCGTCCAGCCCAACACTGGTTCTCACCAGGGCTTCCTTTCTTGACCCCATATTCTATTCTACACTGAACAGCAAGAAGGACCTTTTAATTTTTCTTTCTTTCTTTTTTTTTTTTTTTGAGACAGAATCTCATTTTGTCACCCTCAGTAGAGTGCTATGGCATCACAGCTCACAGCAACCTCAAACTCTTGGGCTCAAGTGTTCCTCTTGCCTCAGCCTTCTGAGTAGCTGGGACTACAGGAGCCTGTCATAACATCTGGCTATTTTTAGAGACAGGGTCTTGCTCTTGCTCAGGCTGATCTCAAACTCTTGAGTTCAAGCAATCCACCCACCTCTGGTTGCCAGAGTGATAAAATTACTGGCATAAGCCCCTGCACCCAGCAAGAATGAACTTTTTAAAAACACAAGTAATAAGTAATACTAGGCCATTTTCCTGCACAAAACCCTGCAATAAATTCCCTCAAAAAGGCATCCAAACTCATCTGTCTGCAGCTTCATCTCTTATGCTCTTGGCTTGAGTCACTCCTCTCAGCCTTGACAGCCTTCTTGCTATATCACCAGGCTGATTTTGAACTCAGGACACTTGCATTTTCTCTTGCCCTTTGTGTGGTTTCCTCTCTTATTTCAGTCAAATCCCTATTTTCTCAAATCTTATCTCTTCAGAGAGCCCTTGCTGAGAAGGCTGTCAAGAAAACACCTCCAATCCCACTCATTATTAACATGACAGCCTCTGTGTGACACCATATCAAGTGTTTGTGTGTTGCTTCATCTGCCTCCCTCACTAACCATAAACTCCATGAGAGCAGGGAGTTTGCTTTGTTCATTAATATCCACTCTATACTCACACATAGTGAATGTTCAATAAATATTTGTCAAATGAATAAATCAGCAAGCGGAGTTATGACTGATTGATTAACCCAGCAGTCACAAGATCAAGGCTGGTGTGGCTCACAGCTATGTTTTGCTAATACAGTGTTATCTGAGAATTTTTTGTAAGCATCAAATTAGTTAATAACTTTTATAAACAGTGAGATTTTGTATAAAAATCCCAATTTCTGGTATCTTTTGAAAAATCAAAAGATTTTGTATTTGGAGTTCCTTAATAAAAAATGATGTTTATCAGCAGCTGTTCCTTTCAGACATTGTTTACCCCAGACCTCACCACTCCCTATTGTCTTCCTGACACTAGTGACTTTCTTACACCTGGGTCCCTGTACTCCTCTGTGTTACCTGCCTGGCCCTGGAGACTTTCAGAACTCTACGTGAAGCATACATATGGCAAGCCTGCCAACATTTGTCCCAATTTGTGTAATTTTGACACCTAATTTAGAAATGAAATCATTCCTGTGTTGTATCTCTAAGTCCTGGCCATGATAAGAGACACATCTTAACCTTTGGTGTCATTCTAGTTATAGAACAATCAAGACAGCTTGACAAATTCGGTAGAGTCTTCACTACTACTGAAGGGACAGAATGATTCAATTATGTTTCAAAATAGTTTTCACTTTTGGAAGGCAAACTCAAAAAAGTTTTCATTTTTTTTTTAGATCTTTTTAAAAACCCATAGATTTGAAATACTTTACTTTCAAAACCTCATGAATATTGGATCCAGATGTTTACCTAAAGTGGTTCATTTGCCAGTGTAGGACAAGCCCAGTTGTTCTAAAAAAAAGAAAATAACTACATTTAATAGTGGATGGTTATCCAGTCTACAGTCAGATAAAGACAAATATATATATGTATATACACACACACACTCACTGCTGCAGCTGAACCCCCTGCACCGTGGGTCAGGTACTATTAATATTAAACATCTGCTGATTGTCAGGCACTTGCTCTTGGCAGTTGTGGAGCTCATAATCGGTCTTATGCTCTATGGAGGCAAGTAGCAAAAACTAAGCAAATAAGTAAATGTTATGCATGTAATGGGAGCTGATAAGTGCTATGGATAAAAAGGAAACTAGAGTAGAGTATGGGAAATGGAGAAGCCTGGCTGGTTACTGTGTTTAATAACATGATCGGACAGTTAATGCTGAAAAGATAAGATTTTAGCAAGACCTACAGGAGATGAGGAAGTCAGCCAGGTGAATCTACCGTGGAAGGAGCCTTCTAAGATAAAGACAGACCCAGAGCAAAAGGCAGGAAAGTGCCAGATGTGTTCAAGGAACAGGGTGGCTACACTAGCTGAACTACTCTTTGGTTCAATATAGTGACTGCAGTGAAGATCAAGTGTATAAATTCACACACAGTACTTTTCAAGGATACTACTCCATGGGGGATAGTCTGGTCTCCTTAGCTAAGAAATAATTTTTATCCAATTTTAATTAGCCTGTGTGTGTGTGTGTATTTTTTTTTTTTTTTTCTGAGAAAGAGTCTTACTTTGTCACCCCTGGTAGAGTGCTGTGGCATCACAGCTCAGAGCAATCTCAAACTCTTGGACTCAAAGAATCCTCTTGCCTCAGCCTCACAAGTAGTTGGGACCACAGGCGTCTGCCACAATGCCCAGCTATTTTTAGAGACGGGTTCTCGCTCTTGCTCAGTCTGGTCTCAAACCTGTGAGCTCAGGCAACCCACCCACCTCGGTTTCTCAGAGTGCTAAGATTACAGGCATGAGCCACTATGCCAGCCAATTAGCCTATATTTTGATTTGACCATGTCCTGAGCATTTCAGACTCTGACAATATGCAAGTTCAATTTTCTAAGAGTGACTTAAAGCAACTGTCCCCTGTTGGCCCCGCAGAGGAGATGCTAGCTCCAAGCTACTGTTTACGCACGATGAATTCTTATATGCTGGATGCAGTTTCACGATTCCCAGCATACTCTCCAGTTTCATGTATGGAACACTAATGCTTTTCAAAGAAGTAGTCCATGAGAAAAAGAAAAAGAACTGGAATTGATCTTATTCCACATGTCAATTACTCCCTACCCATTAATGCAGTTTAGAGGGCATCTTGTGAAACCCTCGCTAACAGAGCTTCACGTCTCCCCAATGCAGCTGCTGGCAAAGGACTGGCCATTTGGAGTGGAGATGTGTAAGCTGGTGCCTTTCATACAGAAGGCCTCCGTGGGCATCACTGTGCTGAGTCTATGTGCTCTAAGTATTGACAGGTAGGAGCTTACATTTAAGCCGTGCACATTCTCACCACTCTACTCCCTATTGCCATGGTTCTTAGAAAATGCACTATGGAATTCAATAACACCAACCTATGCCAGCTTGAAAAAACAATCCCATTTTCATCTTCAGATATCGAGCCGTTGCTTCTTGGAGTCGAATTAAAGGAATTGGAGTTCCAAAATGGACAGCAGTAGAAATTGTTTTAATTTGGGTGGTCTCTGTGGTTCTGGCTGTCCCTGAAGCCATAGGTTTTGATATGATTACCACTGATTACAAAGGAAGCTATCTGCGAATCTGTTTGCTTCATCCCACGCAGAAGACAGCCTTCATGCAGGTAAATTTTACTCCTTTTTTTTTTTTTTTCATTTCCACTTCTGCTTTATAAATATTTAGCTATTCCCCCCTCCTTGGGAAGCTATTGATTTATAACTGCCCTTGGGGTTAAACAGTGACCAGTGGCCCAAGTTGTAAGAAACCAGGTCATCCTTCTCCAAAAAGCCCCTGGATCTCAGGAACACACATGAAGGAATTGATGTGAACTTTTTTTTAAATTATTTTTTATTAAATCATAACTTTGTACATTGATGCATTTATGGGGTTCGGGGTACTGCTTCAATATACAATGTGAAATTCTTACATTGAACTAAGTAACACATCCATCACAATTATACTCATTTCTTAATAGAACTTATAGTTTTTCTACTCAAATCCCTATAAGGATTGACAATTATTACATATTCTGTGTAAAACAACATAGCAGTCATCAGGAGTGGATGATCCAGCAAATTCTCAAAGAGAAGTCACACTGACGTGTGCCTTCTGGACAGCGGAACTGTCCTCTCTGTGTCTCTGATGATAAAGGAAACTGCTATTAAAAAGAACTCTTCATCTTGGGCCATTTATTAAAGAACATTTAATCAGAAACTAGGAAAAGAATGGTGATAGTGGTATGACAAGATAGATTTTATATCTAAGAAGACTGTGTAAAGTTCATAGACTGTGTATACCATGGTAAGTGAAAGAATAAAGAATATGGATGTGAAATTGAGAAGGAGATTGCTGTTTCATTGTTTCTTATTAGTAAAAGGGGGGGGGGAGCACTGTATAGGTTTCATAAATTCTTCTCCAACATAGACATGTCTGGAGAAAAATAAAAGGAAAACAGAGCAGGAAAAGAATAAGTGAAAATGCGTAAGTCATAAACAGCTTTAGCTTTCTAAGTGAGATGCTGGGTGGTTAACCCAGACTTTATTGCCTGTTTTTCCCATTAAACACCCTTGCTAAAACCTAAAAACGTCACTTAAACACTAGGATAACTTAATACATTCAGATGTGGTATTTCCCACAAAGAATACCCTACAATTACTTACTTACATGAAGACAAAACAATGAACGACCAAGTATTTCAAATTTTGCCCAACTATTTAAATTTTTATGCATAATTATGGCACACTGCCTCTGAGAACAGAAATACTATTTGGGAAAAGTTTGTTTCATGTAAGTATTTAATCATTTGTTCAGTAGATGCAACTTGAAAGATTCTACATAGTATTTATAAAATGGCTCTACTTTAGAAGATAATTGTTCCATCATCAATATGTTTTCAAGTTTTAACATTTGGCATGTAAGATTTTATTATAGAGGGGTGTTAATCATAAAAATTCTTTCTTCCCCATAGTTTTACAAGACCGCTAAGGATTGGTGGCTATTTAGTTTCTATTTCTGCTTGCCTTTGGCTGTCACTGCCTTGTTTTATACCTTGATGACCTGTGAAATGTTGAGAAAGAAAAGTGGCATGCAAATTGCTTTAAATGATCACTTAAAGCAGGTAAGAAAGTACAAATATTTGACAACTCATGATTATAATTATAATCACAAATGTGAAAATTATTATAATCAAAATAAACTAAAATTACTATATACCAGACCCTATTCCCTTTTTTTGGCCTCTAATATCTTTGCATATGTAAAGAATAGTTTTATATTATCTATAAAGGGATATTCTATATGGAATTGAAAGCATCTAAAGAGAACCATTACCTTTTAAAGATGAATCTTTGGTCATTTTAGTTCTAATTCATCTTAACTGGTCAATTTAAAGCTCAGCGTTCTGAGTTTTTACAAATGCCACTGACTTTTATAACAAGATCAAATATTCTGTTTTGAAAGAGAAAAGGCTGTAAATAGAATGAACCATCTTTTAAGGATCTGACTATGGTTTAATTTCAGAGACGGGAAGTGGCCAAAACCGTCTTTTGCCTGGTCCTTGTGTTTGCCCTCTGTTGGCTCCCCCTTCACCTCAGCAGGATTTTGAAGCTCACACTGTATGATCAGAATGATCCCAATAGATGTGAACTTTTGAGGTAAGAAAGACAAAATAGGAATTGTTTGTAAACAGACGTCATTCAGAAGTGTTTCCATAGATCTCTTTCACGGGTGGAAAGAGGGAGTACTGCTGACCCTTAGGGATCCCCAGGACTCTCAAATGTTCCCTCCCACCCTATTTGAGAGAGGAGAGGGGCAGTGGGCCAGAGGGGTGGAAACGAGGAGGGAGTGGCAAGAAAAAAATACCAGGTCTGATTGGCTTTGCATTTTGTAAAGTCTTCCTTTTTGTCCAGCCTCATTAGCATTTCTAGGTGAGATTTTATTTTTAAAAAGAGAGATGGGCCTGTGAGGGGAGAAAAGCAGGAAGGCAATGGAGATGACAAGGGCAGAAGATGAGAGAGACAGAGGCAGGAGACAGGATCATTATGAACAAAGACCAGGAAAGATTTAAACCATTATATATGGGCAATATTTTCACAAAAACACAGAAGTCCGCGATGAATACGTGCTCAGATCTGCATACGTTTCACATACACATTTGGGGGTTTGGGGGCTTTTGCAGCTTTCTGTTGGTATTGGACTACATTGGCATCAACATGGCCTCCCTGAATTCCTGCATTAACCCAATCGCTCTGTATTTGGTGAGCAAAAGATTCAAAAACTGCTTTAAGGTAAGAGAGTATTCCAAAATTAAAAAAACTGTTTGTGATATGGCAGCACATATAATCCTTCAAAACTATTATCGTATCCATCCAGAAAAATCTGGTTAATTGTACACCATGGATAATTTTTTTTAAGATATGACATTTGCTTATAAATCACTATAGTTAATTTGTGCCTATAAATCCTAGCCAGCCTGACTCCCAACTGACTCAATCAGTTATACTCATGAAATTGCTCTGAAAATTAATGAAAATGACATGCATTGATGTCTGGCAGATATCACGTAATAAAATAGCTAAATGTGAATTAAACACACTTTCCTCTATTTTTGATAGATTTTGAATGACTCAGCCACAATTTATATTGTAACTAAATTATCTCCTTTTCCACATAGACTATGAGAATATCAAGTCAAAGAAAGAAATTTGGTCTAGGTGTTACACCTTTCTACCTATTTTGTATAGCAAAGATACAGTGCTTGAGGTAGAATATATTCAATTATTCCTTGTTAGGCTGTTTGCATTTACCATCTATCTATTCATTAATGTTTGAAAATATCCCCTCCTTTTACATTAAAATTATCATTTTTCCACAATATTTGATAATCGCAAAGTTAAGAACTTCCCTGTGAACACTTAGACAGTTTATAAAATTCTTTGTGCATTCATTACCCAAATTGTAGAGCTGGAAGAAAACTTTTATCAAGATCAACACCTTCATTTTATAGAATAGAAAGTAGTGGACCTTCCATTTTCTTTATACATGTAGTTTCTTAGAAAATAAACAGAAAGAGCAAAGGATTTTTTTTTAATTCAAGAAAAAAATTGATGAATAAATATGCATTTATTATATATAAATAAAGGTATGCTTGTTATATATATTTATATACATATAAAGCTGAGATGCTTATATACTTGATAACATTTCTGTGTAACAATATTGCAAAGACTCCTGAGAATAAAGTATGGCTGAAAAATAACAAAGTAACAATAAACTCATTGATACGTGACTGTTTATGATGCTGTCAAGTGAGAAAAAGCAGGTTATAGAGTGAATACACACACACACACACACACACACACACACATACATGCTGAGAGAGAATACAATCTTATTAAAATAAATTCTACCCATGCTCACAAATATATGCACATACACAGTCATATATGAATAATATTTCTATTTGTAGGGAGGAAAATCTTGAATTATGTACTTTACAGATCTTAAGAGTATTAAATAGCCAAGAGTAAATATAAGAATTAAAAGTGACTTTCTCATAATGAGGAATTTTAATTATACAGTTTTTTCTTCTCTATTATTTAGTTGAAATCCCTCTTCCTCCCCAATGCTACTAATGTAATTATATCTTTTTAAGGAGAAACATAAAAGGCCCTGGAAATAAAGGGCCCACCAACTCTCAATCATGCTAAGAAAGTCAGAACCGCAGAGAGTAGGAAGAGTTATGAAATGAACTGATGTAAACATATAATGAGTTACTTTGTTTTATACAGTCATGCTTATGCTGCTGGTGCCAGTCATTTGAAGAAAAACAGTCCTTGGAGGAAAAACAGTCGTGCTTAAAGTTCAAAGCTAATGATCACGGATATGACAACTTCCGTTCCAGTAATAAATACAGCTCATCTTGAAAGAAGGAATATTCACTCAATTTGATTTTCTGTATGTTGGACAGAAGTCATTAAAACAAAATGAAACATTTGCTAAGACAAAACAAAAAACTGTAACTTTACATGAAATGATGTAAAAATGTAAAAGTAATGATTTTAGCACTCCAAGTTCCATGTGATGTTTTATGAGCTATGTACAGAATAAGAAGAAAAGCCTGGTAAAAGCACTTAATTTTGTACGGTTAGCACTTCAAAATAGCTCTGAATAACTTCCAGTATATTTGTACACCACTTAGGTTAAAAGTTGGGCTCATTCAGCATTCCTATAAAAAGTTTTATTTTTAAACCAATGTCAAAGGAAGAACGCGTCATTGTAAATATAATTTTTAAATTTTAAATTATTCAACTTGAAATTTTAAGAATCCTTTAAACCAACTTTTAATTAGTAAATAAGATCACACCATTGATTAGACACAAAATGTGAAATTTTTGGACATTAGAAACATTTAAGTGATCAGGAGGGAGGATGGGAAAGAGGGATCAGGATAAAGTATTAAAAATCATTTACATTCTTTACATTCAGAAAAGGTCAAATGTCACAAAGAGAAATAGAAAAGTTTGACATGCTATCCCCAAAAGACTTCTTTGAACTCTCCTATTCACATATTCTGGGGGAAAAATACAACCTGCAATTGTTTCAAGATTATTAAAATATTCTCCTTCTTTCGCAAGTGGAGTTTAAACTGCTTAGTTTTATCGTCTGTAAATACTTCGCTATGTACCCTACATGTAGATGATCAGACGAAGGGCAGGCCCTGGTGTTTATAGCTTTATGATGGAGCAATGCCAACAACCTTATCAAGGACAGAATGTGAACTGCCTGGTGCAGTGTCCACATGGCCTAGGGGCAGGCAGCATCCTCTCGCCCCTGCTGTAGTTAAAGTGTTCTCTAGCCTACGTGTAATATCAAGTTAAGATTCTGTTTAAAAAAAAAAAAAAAACTCACAAATTAGTCAATTTAACAGCTACTTGTAAAGCTTATTACTAATTGTTACTTTTTTGGTAAATAACTAATAGGAAAGTATTCTTGATGCTTTTCTATCATTTAGAGGCAAAACTGCTTTTTGTGACTTTCTGTAAAACCTGTTCACTTTGTGCATGCCTGCTGAATTTTTTAATCTGCCCAGCAAAGTACCTTAGGTTAACTTGGGGTGGGGTGTGTGTGAAAGTATGCATTAGACAACATGGAAAAAAGAGGAAATGAGGTGGGGAGGGTGGAAACCCATGAGGCCAGATTCCCATTCTTAGCTCAATGTTCGTCATCGCCCCGTCACATCAATGCAAAAGGTCCTGATTCTGTTCCAGCAAAACACAGTGCAATGTTCTCAGAATGACTTTAGAAGTAAATTGAGCCCAAGAGCTTTAACTCTGTCTTAAAAATATAACAGAACTTCTACTTTTTTTTTCTTTTTGTAAGCTGAGTCACATGATGGAAATAAACTAGCAATGTTGTTTTTTGCCAGCATCTAATGCAATGATACAGTAAACCAAAACCCAGCAATGCAGCCAGAAAGAAGTTAGTTCATGTGCCTGGTGGATTCTATTTACAAACCATCCACGAACTTGTTTATTAATTTCTCCCAGTGGCTTTTTAAGATGCCTGTCATCACAGAAGACATCTCAGGCTTTCAATTATAAATTAACTTTGGGTCACTACTATTTCATGGTTCGGTGATATATTTTTTATTTGTAGTTAAATTCTAGATCATTTTTATTACCAAATACTGAGTTTTTAACCTCCTAATACCCATTCCTTCTTCGTGTCAGTATTACGGCCTGTAATCATCTTGCCAAATTTTGAAACTGTACACAACAAGTATACATCAACTATTTTAATACAATTTCATTCTGGAGCTTTTTTTAAAAGTATCTGATTGAAATTTTTAATATATTACTAAAGATTGATAAGAAAAAAATCATGATTATTTTACATAACTAAAACCAAGATAGGAAAGGGTGCTACTGTTTAAAGTGTACTTCTTGGTATAAAGAACTGTTGATTAAAGCAAGAGACGAAAACAGTATTAACACAGATATCACAGCTCAAACATTTTAAACTGATTTTAATCTAATTTCTCCCTAACCACTGCCAATATGAGTGTGTGTTCAAACACCTTTCAGTATTGACAGCTCGCATATGGGCCAAAGGAATGCTATAGCTCACTTTATATAACTGTAATATAACAATGTGAAATAATTATATATTTTGTTTTACTGTGGTCACTTAAAGTGGCTATAGTTGTTGATTTCTTATTATAGACAAAACCAATAAAAATTTAAATTGTTTCAAAAGAAACCAGCTCAGTTTTCACTATGTCGGTACTGATTGATTAAATACTAACGGATTAAGTGTTTAAAGGAAATACGCATCACAAGTGGACATTATTGATGTCAAATATACAATTTTCAAGGAAGTGTGAAAGTCGTTCAATTAAAATGCCTCATTTCTGCTCTCTGGACTGTGTAATGTTGTGGTGAGGAACCAGATATGAACACACAGGCAGAGCTTCAACTTCCCAAGATTGATCATCTGGTTGATGGTTTCCAAGGGCCTCTAAGGCCTTTTTTCCTTCTGATTACCTGCCTCTAGAATATTTCTCTGTTTAATCATTATTGTGCCTTAGCAAAGGGTTGAAATGAAATTTAGAAATGACTCATTCTACCTCACAAGCTTCTTTTGAGTGTTTGTGATGTGCAAGGTGGGATGAAATTAATGAAGTGCAAGGTTCCTACGTGGTAGGAGACAGAGATGGTAACCAATGAACTGAAATGATTGCTCCATAACTACATACTGACTGCTGGAAAAGCTCACCTGTCTGCGACTCTCAGCCTGTATTCCCCTTCTTTCCTAGCCAAAAATAACCCATTAACATTTACTCTTTTTTTGTTTTTTTTTTTTTTTGCAGCTTTTGACCGGGGCTCTGGCATATGGGGCCAGCACCCTACTCCTTTGAGCCACAGGCGCTGCCCCAGCATTTACACTTGTCTTACATAATGTCAAACTCAGCCTAGCATTTCAGAATTTTTTATCATTTATCCATGATCTTTGCTGCATTTCAGCTGCCTAATTTCAGCTGGGCACTTTGAGATACAGGTGTTCCGAGTCCCAGGGGCTACAGAAAAGAATTATATAGGAAACACCAGGGGTCCTCAAACTGCAGCCCGCAGGCCACATGAGGCGGTGTGATTGTATTTATTCCCGTTTTGTTTTTTTACTTCAAAATAAGATATGTGCAGTGTGCATAGGAATTTGTTCATAGTTTTTTTATTTTAAACTATAGTCCAGCCCTCCAACGGTCTGAGGGACAGTGAATTGGCCCCCTCTTTAAAAAGTTTGAGGATGCCTGCAAGCGGTCACCTAAAAGAGCCTACCTTCTCTTGAACAGTTAGTTGTAAAGTACTAATAATCGTAATGCCCACACAATTTATTACAATAAAGGTGGGCAGAATAAATACAGTTTAGATTCTTGGAAGAAAACCAGAGGACAGCTTAAGGTAGAAATGTGGCTCTGCACTGGAATCAAAAAGAGTAAGCAAAGATCTGCCTTATAAACAGTGTGGTCTCCAGGCCTCATTCGTTATAGCAGTGACCTGCAGCTTTAAATATCCCAGGCAAGAGAATGAAGATTCTGTTTTCAGGAAATAACCAACCCCAGGAAAAAAAATAGACCTACAAATATGAACTATGGGGTCAAGACAAATTCTTTTGAACTACGTGCCTTCTCCACTCTGCCCACGTACATAAAACTTCCAAGTTGCCTCTTAGTGCCACATGTTTAAATATGAATGACTAGGCAAAGCCCGGAAGTGAAAGAACCTGAAAAACAACAAAAAAACAAACAAACAAAAAAGGAAAACAGTGGGAAGATTGAGGAAATAGGGAAATACAGAGGGCACAAGGAAAATCAACAAAACTATGACTAATTTTCCCAGAGCAATGAGAAAAAAGAAGCAAAACCAGTGGAATCTAAGAACAAGAGGAGCATTCAGAGATTAAGAAAGTGCTCTTGGCAATTGAAAATATGGTCTGAGAAATGAAACACAGTTAGAGTTTCACAAGTCAAAATTGAGGAAAAGGAGAATGTGAATCAAAGTGTGCATGAGCAAAACTACGGAAGCAAAATAAGGAATCCAGGAAACAGGTGAAGCCAGCACAGGAAAGACTCAGAACTATTCCCAGGGGGCGTTCTTTAGCCTGACTATGAAGGTTGATGCAGAGCAGAAAAGTAGAGGAAGGACATCTCCAAGAAAAAAAAATAGAACATATAGAGGTCTGAATTGAATGATAGCTACATAGAAAAGCAAGCTCCACTCCCCCCAAAAAGAAGAAAAGCAAGCAATCAGATGTGATTAGACAATTGTTAATCACCCCAAATTCTTACTTGTTCAAAAAAGTAAGAATTTGCTTGTTCATGGCTTGGATATAAGCAAATTTACCTTGTCAAAATAGACACTAAAGATTGTGCTTTACCAGAACTGTGATATAAATAAACTGGATAAAAAAAGTCAAAGGAAACTGTGCTTGATGATTATAGAATAAGAGAGCCAAATCTTCAGTTTCTGTCATAAAAATCTAATGCCCACTTTGGAAAACATTTGAAGAGCAGCTGAGAAAGTTGATGATAGATATCCTGACGCCATGCCCAGAAACTTCCACTTGTAGAGAAACTGCTCTGCTCATGTGACCAGAATAGAGCTGCTAAAATATTACGAAGGCTTTGTTTGAGCAAAAAAGTGGAAACAAACTGTATCCACAGTAACTTAAATAACTAAATTTTTTGGTGAATCCGTGCAATAGAACATTCTTCTAAAGATTTCTCAAGTTCAGCACTATTGGCATTTGGGGGCCCAATTATTGTTTGCTATGGGGGAGCTACATTGCAGGGTTTATACCATCCTGAGTCCTACCCAGGAGACACTAGTAGTATCCCAAGTTATGACAACACAATGTTTCTAGACACTGTCAAATGTCTTCTAGAGAAAAAACAGTCCCCATTGATGACTATTGCCCTACAGTATGAACACATCAATATCAAGTTCAAAATCTGGCAAGATCAAGCTCTTTTATAGGGATGCATACATAGTTGATTAAAAAAATAAATAAGCAGAGAAAAGCAAGGAAATTATTGTACAAATATGGATGGTCACTGTTTTGGCGAGACAGGACAGTTGTGATTTGAAAGAGATGCATGGAATCATTTGGCCTTGGGTCAGTGTTTATAAGTACTAGTTATTACCTTATTAACTTACATAGTTATTCTGCATAGAAATATACATGTTAATGTAGAATAGAGTTATGCACAATATATCACATCACACGTTTACTATAATAATTAAAATTTGGTAAATTATTTTTAAGTCTGTCTGTCTTCTGCCCTTTCACAATTTGAAAAGTAAAGAAAAAATAGGAAACACATAACTAACTGTATCTAATGAAAAATCAGGAAATAGCAACATCAATGCATGTTATTTAGAAATGGGAAAGTACATGCCCAAAAAAAGCTAAGAGAAGAAAAAGAAGTAAAAGCAAGTTATTCTTTTAGGATCATAAAATTCACAAGAACAAAGAGGGAGGGGCTGCTATTATTCTACATGATCCTTGCTGCAGTAAACTAGGTACATATATTAGTTTAATAAATAAAAAACATGAATTTTAAAAATCAAATAGCGGGGGTGGTGTCTGTGGCTCAAAGAGTAGGGTGCCAGCCCCACATACTGGAGGTGGTGGGTTCAATCCCAGCCCTGGCCAAAACTGCAAAAAAAAAAAGATGAACTAAAAATCAAATAGCGGATGAGTGGGGCATGTGGACGTTTCCTGGGCCATGAGCTGTATAGCCGTGCTGGGTGGATTGTCTGTGCTGCTCACTGTCCACAGGGGTGTTAATGACATGCTGGGCATCTGGTTTCTTTAGGGTTGGTAGAAGTACAAATATGTTCGTTTACCAAATAAGCAATATAGAAGGCTTTGTAACATTGACTAAGGATATATTGTGCAAACAAATCCCAAAAAGGATTTTGAAACTCTTCGCTATAATAAAATGACTTACTAAATTAATTCTTGAAAGTTTAAACATGTTGACAAAATCAAAAGAAATGGAGAAAATAGAAAACAATGATGGATAGTTGGAAGTGAATTTTGTCTCATCGCATTGTAAGTGGTACCAGACAAATTACTTTTTCAGGAGGGCTGAGACAGGCGCTTTGTCAACAGTAGGTAACGTGTCCTCCTGGTGCTCTTTCAGGCCAGGAAAGTCTTGTTTAAGTCACTTAAACTAACATCTCAGCCAAGCTTGGAAGTCAGTGTGTCAGTCTATATTAAGAGACTGTGGAGAAAGCGAAGTTATTGATCTGATATTAAGCTCCACTGTTCGCTTGTTTCTATCAGCAGACCCAAATCAATCACACAACACGGAGTTTGGTTAGAACACTGCTAGGAAAAGCGTAAGAGTGCCTGGAATCCATGGCACCTCCAGAAGGCTCCTTGGGGCTACCCCACCTGAGACATTTAAGCTGAAGTCTAATGTGGTAAATTAGCCAGCAGGGAGGTCAGCAGCAGGGAAATAATTTCCCAGGAGAGAGGACAACGTGGGTAGAGCCCACAGATGAGAGACATCACCTCTGAAAATGGTATGTGTGTGAGAGAGACACAGACATCAAGGGCAAAAAGAAGGTGACTGGACAACAAAAGCCAGTTCAGAAAGGGTCTTCTATAAATCAAAAGGAAATCCAAAACCACAAAGGGTCTTATATACTGAGGTAAGAGGTCAGATCTGACCTGGGTTGTGATGGGGAGCCACTAAAGGCTTTTTATCTAGAGATGAACGTTTAGAAAGGTCACCACGTCTAACATACAGGAAAAGGCAACCTGTAACTATTGTGAAGGGTGGATGCGTGTGTAACTAGGTTGTTGGGAGTGGAGGAGAATATGGATTTGACTAGGCACATCTCAAACTTGAGGGTGGTATAAAATATTTGTCTTTATTTTATAACATGAGAGTCTTGAGCGAGTTTACGTAATGATGGAGATAAACTACTAGAGATTGAAGACGTACAATATAGGAGACATTTGAGAGATGTTTCATGAAAAAAAAAATTTCTGAGAAATTGGGATTGGAGTCACAGAGGGAGACATTGGGTTTAGACAGGAGGTGGAGATGGCAGAGAGGGAATTCTATCACCATCCCAAAAAATTGTTTTGGTTAATCTTGGTTTGAGACTGTTTCCTGGTCTGCTGCTTCTAGAAAGAATCTTACTTTTGCAAAATACATTGTGAAGTGCTGAAATTAATTATGTTTAAGTTGTTAATTGTACAAAATGGCTTCCTTATCCATAATAAATCAAGTTAGGGACAAGTATTTTGAGATTATTCTGAGAGAAAGTTACTTAATTGCTTTTTATAAATGCAGCTGGGTGACATCCTGAGTTTAAATTATAAATTCCTTGGAAGTTTGTGATTATGCCTTTGCCTTTTTTGTAAATTGCATAGTACTTTACACGATATTTTGGCCATCCAGCCCTACTGTCCCTCTGAAACACTTGTGTCAAAATCACCTGAAACTCAGAATTGTCAAACTCACTAGGCATTGTTCTCTTTGGATACCTCTTAAAAACAATCAACACAAATCACCACTCTCTTCTTAAAATACTCTTCTCATGACTCCTGTGACTGTGTTTGGTTTTCCTCTGGAGGCATGAACCTCCCTCCTTAGACTCGCTTTAGTCTCATCCTCAGGGACACTGTTGGTCTCTCCTCCTACCCTCCCTTCACAGCTGATCACGGCCATTCCCACAGCACTGGATTAGCACTTGACCTCCTCCATATCTATGTCATGAGCCCAGCCCTCTCCAGAAGCTCTGCACAGCAGCCTGTTTGGCTTCCCCACTTGGGGTCTCACATTGGAAACCTGACATATCTAAAATAAAACTCTTGATTTTTTTAGTGAGCCTGTTTCCCACCCTAACACCCTGAGTATGTCCCTATTCAGATGCTACTACTAGACGCCTAGTGACTCAAAATAAAAACCCAAGTTATCATTCTTGATTCCTTCTTTTCCCCTTTCATCTCATGTGCAGTGCAACAGGAAGTCCTGCCTCTTGGTCCCACTTCAACACGTCTCTCAAACCCACGCACTTCCCTCCTTCTGTCTCTGCCTAGGTGCGTAAAGCCTCCATCATCTTGATATGGCAACTGTCTACTGATGTCCCCATTTCCACACTTACACAGTTGTCACCTCCCTACTCCCAATTAAACCCCTCAATAAAAAAAAACCTCCTTGTAACCAGAATAAAGTCCAAAATCTTTAACAGGACCTATAAAGTCTGCATGATGTGGGCTTCTCCTATCTCTCCAACCACATTTTGAGTCACTGTCCTTTTTTCCATCATGTAGGCACAGTGGTCTTTTTGTAGGTCCTCAAAGCCAACCACTTCCCTGCCCTAGGGTTTTTGCGCAACCCAATGTTTACAACTCTCTTCTCCTCTCCCAGTGTTTGCACCGCTAGTTCGTTTGTCCCTTCCTTCCTTCCCTCTCTCCCTCCCGCCTTCCTTCCTCCCTCCCTCCCACCTTTCCTCTCTCCCTCCCTCTTTCTTTTTTTCTTTTCTCAATTTAAACATCTTCTCCTCTAAAAGCGACACCTCCTCTAAAGGGGACAGGTCCTTTTTAAGCTGAGACTCAAAGGGCAAGACCTTCCTACCTGAATTTTTGGTTGCTGTTGTTCTTTTTTATTTCAGAAGAGGTAAGGGATACAAGTGTTTTTGTTACGTGGATGAATTTATGATGCTGAAGGAAGGACTTTTCATGTGATCATCACAGAAAAATGTACATTGTACCCGACAGGTAGATTTTTATCCCTGCTTAGTTTCCAATGTACATTACACCACTTTAGAATCATGTGTACCTACGTTCAGTTCCCTCTTATTAATACAAACATGTTTTTGTTGCTTTCTCAGCCTTTTGTGTGCTGCCTTCATAGGCCTTATTGCAATTTGTGATTTCTTTCTTGGTTTGCTGACATAATTGGGGGGAAGGAAAGCAGGTTCTCTTAGGGAAAACTCCTTAAGGACTTGGCTCAAGTGCTCAAGGAATATTTATTAAATGAATGAAATATCCACTATAAAAATTACTCTGTGAAGTAATTTTAAGATTATTGTTCACTTAGCCTTAAACTTTCTCTTTTTCTGGATAAACAATTTGTCTGGGGCTATGTTCATCCTAGCACTCTGGGAAACCCAGGCAGGTGGATTGCTTGAGGTCAGGAGTTCGAGACCAGCCTGACCAAAGTGTGTCTCCATCTCTACAAAAAGATAGAAATATTAGCCCTGCATCATGGTGGGCACCTATAGTCCCACCTACTGGGGAGGCTGAGGCAGGATGACTGCATGAACGTAGGAGTTTGAGGTTGCTGTGAGTGAGACTGAGGTCATGGTACTCTGATACTCTAGCCAGGGTGAGTACCTTAGCAAAAAAAGAAAAACAAAATTAGCTGAAAACTTGCAAAGATGATTTTTTCCACTAAATCGCTTGGTGATTTATTCCCTGAATTTCTTTAATTCTTTTCTTTTATTCATTTATTCCAGGCAGTGAGAAGAGATATTCTAGTAGTATACTTTTTCACCTTTCCTCCATCCAAGAGCCTACTCTGCTCACTTGCTCCAGGAAAAATGACACATCCTTCTTGACATAAATACAGTGACACTAACTCAGATCACCTGCAAGAGCAAATGATCTTTCTTTTATGGAAATGAATGAAGATTGATATCACAGAAAAATTAGATTCATTTTTCAATTTTCTTTGTAAAACAATTGTTTACCTACTTACCCACCCAGATGTTGTATGTTACAAATAAGCACTCTGTTTAATAATATATTTTAAGTTCATCACCAAGAACCAGAAAAGCACCTTAGAGAAAAGGTAGTTTATTTCCAGGATTATTACTTGAGAAATCATTCTTTAACCTATTTTTTGAAAACGTAAAAGTCTTAAATTGGATATAAATGAATATCAATAGGTTGAGGCACAACAAATAGGACAAATTCCAGATGAACACGCACACATCCAGAACAAATTATAGATTATTCAGCTCACAAAGGAAATTGGGAAAAAATAAATCAGGGCAGTGTCATTCCAAAGAACCCACCATGTTTCATGATTAGCTACCCCTAAGGCAGATGACCATGGGAGGGAATTAGAGGAACAGCCTAATTTTCTTATCTCTAATGTCCACCCGCCAATGTAGCATCTCTTGAAAAAACTTTCTCCTGATTATCTAGATACAACATTTAACTCTATTACTTAGGTAAGTTTCAAATTAGCCTAAAGAATTTCTAGTGTATCTCCTTCCAAATACTGTTTTCTAAGAAACTGTGCCAAAAACAAGGGAAATAAATAAGATCACATAAAATCAAAAGGGGGAAGTAAAATCAGGCTATTGAATGTTTTTCTTCCTCCTCAGAGATTGCTATAAAAAAGGTGATGTGCAAATGTAGCTGAGAAAAAGTAATATAAAGAAATATTTTCCTCCTCTCACATGTGCTAATATTAATAAGTGGACCTCATTAATAGTGGTAGCTATTAACTACCACTTATAGCCAGGGTCTAAACATACTCATACCTTTTAAATTGTGGTACTTGTAAATTGAGCATTGACAGGAATTTTTCTAACCATCTATCATATCTCACCTCTACCCCAACATATGCACACATACACACACATATGTACTCACCTGTAAACAGACTTCCCAACTTCAACTTCATAAAGCGTTTCCAAAATCCAGCACTGGATTAGAAAATGAAGCCTTTCTTTCTCTCAGTAGTAGCTTCCTTCACCAGCAGGTTGCAGCATGATTTTGTCTGGTTTTTTGAAATAAAAATACCTCTTGAAAATCCTGTAAAGCCCATAATATTTAAGTAGCAATTTTTTCCTCCTTTCCATTTCAGTTAAAGCCCTTCCTTTTGAGAATATCCATGAAATTTTAGAATTATACTTGCATAAGAACATAATTGCATTCAAATCATATAAACAATCATATACTAACTTGAATTTGTATCCTTTCAAATTTTTCATCTTATTGGCCACACTCAGGGAGTTGCCCCATTTGGCATGCTAAACAGTGCTAGGGTCCTCAAACTGCCTAAGTCCCACAGTGGTCTGCAGAAGGAAAGCCCTTTTAGCTTCACTTTGCAACTTGGATACTCAATTTCTGAATGTTAATGTCATTAGAAACTAAGAGTTTTCAGTGAAGGCATAGGTACAGATGAAAAGTCAAAAATGTTAATTAGAAACTCTGTAATACTACCAGTGAATAAAAATGTCAATATGAACCCACAATGTATTTTGTCTTAACAGTATGTACTTTCTAGTTATGTCCTCTAAAAAGGCCTCGAACAATGATCAACATGTACTTCAACATGCCCAGACTTTGGTTTCTAAATAACATTTGCCACTGGAAAGAAACAGGTCTCCTTGGACAAATGGGTCATTCCTTCTCTGGGCAGGGAACATAAAAGATATGTCTGAAACCTCTTGTAATGTCAGAAAGCAAAGAAAATATCAAAGACCACTAGGATTATGTCAAAAGACACAGGAGTCAACTTGAGAGCACTGCCACTGGCCAAAGTGACAATAAAGAAATGTTTAATGGGCAATGAATCAAAATACATCAAACATGCTAAAAATCAAGGATTCAAAATAATACAAAGAACAAACAAACAAAAACCTCAATAGTTACATTTCACTTTGTAAATATTCCTCTTTTGGCACTTACCACAGTATTACCTATGCTTATGGCCCCCCCGTTAAACAAGTTCTTGAAGAAAAATTACCAGGTTACAGTCATTGTTGGTTTACTGAAAGAATGTAAAGAACTTCAGCTCTGTAGAGAATTTCATTGGTACAACGTCAAGAAATTAGAATTTTTTCACACCGTGCATGTCACTGAATCCTCTCTCAGCAAGGTCACCCCAACCCTCAGTCTTTTATCTAGTTCTTTCTTAACCTATCAGTAGGGCTTGACACAGAAAAATACTCCTTCCTACTTGAAGCACTGTCTTCCCTTGGTTTTTCAGATCCTACTTTCTCTCTTTCTTCTCAGACTATCTTTGCTAGAGAGTCTTCACCTCCCTAAACTCTAACCACTGGAGTACTCCAGGATTCCATCCTCAGACCTCTTATCTTCTCTCACCACACTCGCTCCTTAAATAATCTCACCTAGCCTCTCACCTTCCATCCCACGTAGATGCTGGTGAGCCTCAAAGTTATATCATTTGCTTGAACGTCTTATAGGAACTTTAGATTCATATACCCAAGTTCTTATTTGCTATATCCATTTGAATGTCTTGGTTTTAGCATGACCAAAACTAAACTCTAGATACTGCCCTCTTGCCTCCAAAACCTACCCTTCTTGTAGTTTTCTCATCTCAGTTGCTGAAAACTCTATTCATTTACTTGACCGGGATGAAGATCTTGAAGCCATCTTTGAGTTCTCTCTCTCTCCCAACATGCAAGCCATGAGTAAATCCTGTTGAAGAATCTGACCACTTCTTTGCAAATTCAGTGCTACAACCACAGCTCAAATCATTACCATCTTTCCCCTGCAATCACCTCTGTGCTTCCTCCCTTGTTCTCCTAGAACCTCTTATCAGGGTAAATCAAACAATTTCTCTCTTCTTCTTAGGCCTTCACACCCAGCCCCCAAAGCTTTCAATCTATTCAAAGTAACAGCCAAACTACAATTTTTATCCCCCTTTTTTCACTAAGACCATTTGCCCATGACTGCCATACTGTGAAATCCAGCAGTCAGTTTCACATCCTACTCTAAGGCACTGTAAGACGTGAAGTCCTGCCACCTCCATGTTCTCAACTCTTGCCTCTCTCATCCCACTCATCCCAAGGTAGCCACACTGGCTTCCTTGCTGGTTTTTGAGCACACCCATGACACTCCTGCCCAGGGCCTCTGTGCCTACTCTTTTTTTTTGCAGTTTGACCAGGGTCAGGTTCAAACCCACCACCCTCAGTATATGGGGCTGGCACCCTACTCATTGAACCACAGGCACTGCCCCAGTGTCTGCACTCTTTGATGGAGTGTTCTTCCTCACTTCTTTGAGACATCTACTCAAATGTAAACTTTCCCAGCCCACCATACATGAAATAACAACCACTCCCTGCCTGGTATTTCCTAACTCCCTTTCCTTGTTTTATTTGTCTCTGTAGCAATGTTTATGAGATCTGCCACACTCTACATTTGCTTATTTTGTATTTCAATTAGGATCTAAGCTCCACAAAGGCAGGGGATATGAACCTTTGGTTCACTGCTCTAATGCTAGAACCTAAAAAAGTTCCTGGAATGTGGTAGATACACAATAAATATAGATTGAGGTAATCAATTCATTCACCAAGTATTTATTATATACTTATAGGGTTTTAGGCCAATTGTTGCCAAATGCTGTCACCCAGGACCATATGACTTGCTGGCCTCAGACCCTGAAGGAGCATTCAAGTCTGTGTTCTCTCCTGCTTGGAGACTACTGTCTCTGGTAATTGCTTAGATTAATAAACATATTTTTCACAACCTATTTACCTGAAAAGACATGAAGTGACATCCACATGGTATGCCATATTCTTTTACAGTCTTTAAATCAAAAAAACGAAAATACAACAGACTATATAGTGGAAAAAAATATACATCTTCAAGTGCATCAAAGAAATGTGAAATGATGAAAGTGAATCTTCTTGTTGCTTTGCATTTTAGACACTGGATTATAGATAATTGATCTGGTGCCTTTGAAAGGCATGAAATATCAAAGACTCAGAAGCAGGAACAGAGGTTTCATTTTCTGACAATGTTATTCAGTTGAACAAGCAAACATGAGTGTATCTGCCTCCTGAACATTGCATATTATCGACTTTAAACTTCCCACTGGAAAAAGAGATACACTTGACCCTTGAACAACCTGGATTGAAACTGCATGAGTTTACCTACATGCAGAGTTTCCTCTGCTTCTGCCACCCCTCTTCTTCCTCAGCATACCCATGTGAAGATAAGGATGAAGACCTTCATGATGATCTGCTTCCACTTAACAAATATAAAGACACTTTCTCTTCCATATGATATTCTTAATAACATTTTCCTTTCTCTATTACTTTATTATAGCAATACAGTACATAAATACATGTGACATATAAAATGTGTGTTAATCAACAGTTTATGTTATGTGTAAGGCTTTCAGTCACCAGTTGGCCATTAGTAGTTAAGTTTAGGGGGAGTTAAAAGTTATATTTGGATTTTTGACTATGCAAGAGGGTGGTACCATTAACCCCACGTTGTTCAAGGGTCAACTCTATATCCTTTTATGGCTATTTTAAGCTATTAGATAACCTCAGATCTAAGAAATGAGTTGTTTAAGTAATGAAAAATATAATTTGGAAACAATAAAAACAAATTCTACTTAAATCAATCTTTTCTACAAAGAATTCAAAGAACTAGTAACATCTTTAAAAGGTATGTGAGGTAAGAAACATTTATTATTAAGAATCTATAAAGGGAGAGATAGACAAACACACATGTTTTATATCTACATTGTTGGACAAAATGTACAGTTTGAATGAAATTTGAATTTTCTACTTCTAGGTATCTGGAAGAGTCCTAGGAACAGGAAATGAGAGCAGCAAATTAAGGGGTTACCAAATAAAGGGAGCTCTCTAGAGATCCCTTCTTTAGAATTTAACATCTCCATTTCTCTTTGAAAGAAAATAGAGCGGCGCCTGTGGCTCAGTGGAGTAGGGTGCCGGCCCCATATATCGGAGGTGGCTGGTTTGAGCCCAGCCCCCCACCAAAACTGCAAAAAAAAAATAAATAAAATAAAAAAAAAAACAGTAACATTTGCCAGGCGCAGTGGCTCATGCCTGTAATCCTAGCACTCTGGGAGGCTGAGGAGGGTGGATTGCTTGAGCTCAAGAGTTTGAGACCAGCCTGAGCAAAAGAGAGACCCCATCTCTACTAAAATAGAAAAACTGAGGCAAGAGGATCACTTGAGCCTAGGAGTTGGAGTTACTGTGAGCTATAATACCATGGCACTCTACCCAGGGCAACAGCTTGAGACTCTGTCTAAAAAAAAAAAAAAAAGAAAAGAAAAGAAATAAAAAAGAAAGAAGGAAGAAAGGAAGGAAGGAAGGAAAGAAAGAAAATAGAAATGTATGTTTAAGGTAAAAATTTCATGTTATTCTTTGAAATTTAACTAATGTTCCATAGGTAATCAAACTTCACTAATGGGAAAGAAGGTTAAATTTCACCATTTGAGACTACAAAATTTATTTAAAATAATTTCTGGACCAATTTTCCAACACTTATAAAATACTATGTTTAATCATGTTTTCTGTTTGTTCACCTTTTTCCCCCTAATCCCGACAGCTTTTTGTTTATTTGTACTGATTTCCCCCAGGAGGGACATGGATCCGTATCCTTATTTTGCCTGTGATTTTATCAGATGCTCTGGGCTCTCCAAAGAATATCCTATGGTAGCTGATTTTCAACACATAGAGCTCATTTTATCTCAAAAAAAATGAAGAGGAATCATTAGAGTTCTGAAAATCTGACCTTAGCATTCACAAAGGCTGGTTCTCTTCCAACAAATCACCCTAGAGTGTCTACTGAAACAATTCTCCCTACATGAAAGAAATGTCTTATCTATTTGATAGGCTCCACAGTACCTGGTTCAGCAGTAGGTATGTACTGGTTATCAAAAAGTTTGGTGAATATATGAAAGAGAATGTGTTAAAATGCCTCTTCCAGAAAGATTTTATTACAATAACTATAGGAATTTATATTGTAAGTTGGGTTTAAAAAGCTCTAAACCCTTGATGGAATTATTTCTACTCTACAAAATACTCTGAATTATTTGTAGCATTTAAATTCCTTATGAATCTGATTTAAAATATTAACTTGTTTTGAGCTTCTCTAATTCTAAATGTTTACCAACAGTAGTAAAATCCATGCAATGGAAAATAATAAAACCTTCCCTACAATTGAAAAACTATTTACTGGTAGATTCCTGGTTGCTGAATGAGGATTTAGAGATAATCTAGTCAGTGATTTCCTTAGTACAGATTTCTAGAAATCTGAAATTACCTTACCCACAGGAGAGGGAACTCACCACCAAGAGAAAGCAAAACTTTAGATGCTTAGCTTCTCTTCCCATTTCACACAGAACAAGTCCTCTTTTTTCTGATTATTATATTGGGCTTCTAGATGAAAAGAGTTTTTCTACATAAAAAGGTATGAAATTATCTGACTAGTTTATCATTCCCATTCTGATTACATGGGTAAGTGGGCTAAATTCCAGAACCTATAATTAGTGACTGAACACAGATGATAATATGAGCCTTCTTACTTTCAATCCAAAATCTGTTTCATTTCACCAACTTCCTTTCCCATTAAAAAAAAAAAAAAAAAATCATTTTGAAGTACAGATTATCTGGACCAGGTCTACCATCAGTTTCTCTGAAGTGCTTTGACTATGCGCTGCCAAATAACCAAAGATACCAGGGCAGATATGACCAATTCTGAGGCACTGTGTCACTATTGAATCATGTACCCTCGATGAAGCTCAACAAAGCCCTCACTTTCCTTCTATCATATAACCTTCCAAGTAGGTCCAAGGAATCAATAGGATAATTCCCCTCGGTGGTCTTGGGACCCCAAAAGGAAAAAGCACACAATTCCTTTTCCCAGACTCCTGAGTCCTAATAAAAGGGACCAAATGGCTTCCCATAAGGTTGAAGAACAACAACTCATATTTTCATCTCAGGAAATATAGACAATACTACCTAAGTAAAGATGTAAACATTGTAAACACATTATCAAGTCAATACTGAGAGTGAATGTTCATACATAACCACTAGAGGGGCTATAATAAAAAAGACAGGCAAATAAGAAGTGCATATGAAGATGTAGAAAAACTTGAGCCCTCATATATTGCTGGGGGTAATGTAAAATGGTGTAACCACCTTATGTGAAACAATTTGGCAGTTTCTTTAAAAGTTGCACTTAAATGTATTATGTGATCTAGTAATTCTATTCCCAGAGATCTACTCAAGAGAAATGAAAATGTATGTCCACATAAAAACTTATACCCAAATGTTTATGGCAGCCTTGTTCATGATATCTTCAAATTAGAAGTACCACAAATGTCCATCAACTGGTGAATGAATAAACAAAATGTGATAGATCCATGCAATGGAATTCTATTCATCAATGAAAGAGAGCAAAGTACTGGTAACTGCTATACCATAATGAATCTAAAAAACATTGTATTAAATCAAAGCCAAACACAAAATCTAGATGGAAAGATCTCTTATTTTACTATAATTCCATTTATATGAAAGATCCAGAGAAAGCAAATTTATATAGGCAAAAAGTAAATCAGTGGTTGCCTTAGGCTGATAGCCAATGGGAATCTTTCTGGGGTGCTAAGAATGTTTTAAAAATGGATGGTGGCAATGGTTTCAAAATTCTATAAAGTTCTAAAAATCATTAATTAAGCATATTATAAATTTTATTACACATAAGTTATATCATAATAAAATTTCTTTTACAAAAAGAATTAAACAAGGGTGACGCCTGTGGCTCAAAGGAGTAGGGTGCCGGCCCCATATGCCAGAAGTGGTGGGTTCAAACCCAGCCCTAGCCAAACAAAAACTGCAAAAAAAAAAAAAAAAAGAAGAAGAAGAAGAAGAAGAAGTAAACATTCACAATGAATTACTAAAGTTTCCAGAGAGAAGTTCAGCCTGCAAAAACTCCAAAATAGCACCAGTGACCCAGGTCAGCCTTAAATAAACAATGAGGCAACATAGTCTGGGTAAAAGCAAATATTACAGTATCAAAAGATTCCTCATGCAAAATTTTTAAACCAGAGTTCAAGGTAACATCAATACCCTATTTTGTCTTCACTGTGTGCCCTGCAGAACAGTTCTGTATAAATGGGAATTTGGTCCTGCCAGAAATCAGACCCATTATGAAGAATCTTGCACGTCTTCTCATATGTCTATACATTGTAAACGCTGCAAAGCCAAAGCACAATGCTGGGCAGGGGCAGAAAATAGTTTTGTGGGGGGGGTTTTGTTTGTTTGTTTGTTTTTAGTTAATATAAGGGTTTATACATTATTTGTGTTTGTAAGGTAAAGGCCAGTTTGAGTTGGGGTTGAGTCCTTCACCCAGGAAGCATGCCACATACCCCCACCTTGTTTTAGACCTACCGTGTCTCCCCGAAAATAAGACATCCTCCAAAAATAAGACCTACTTACAGGATTCCTTCTGAGTGAAATATAAGGCATCCCCTGAAAATAAGCCCCCCCACCCCCCCAGGCTCTGTCTCGGAATGAAAATTAATTTACTGTAAAGTGGTTGCTAGGGCTGCCCCGACTGGCGTCTAGAAACCAGTGACATTACATGGAGTCCTGACGTCACTGCTGTGTGGAGGCAGAGCGGAGGTCGGAGTGAGAGGTGAGCATGGGGCGGGAGAGAGGAGGAGACTTTCGCAGATGCATGTAGAAGTACAGGAGGATCAGAGCAGATGGGACGCGGTGAACAATATATGTGTACCGTATTCTTCTTCATGGAAAAATAAGACATCCCCTGAAAATAAGACCTAGCGTATCTTTGGGAGCAAAAATTAATATAAGACACTCTTATTTTTGGGGAAACAGGGTATTTTCAGGCCCTTAGTAGAAGCCAATTAAGTCCTCAGAGGACTGGCCTTATCCACTTTCTTCATCCTGCTCTCACAATAGGACACTAATTGCCCCAGGGCCAATACTGGCCAATTTGAGCAATCCCTCTGCCGTGGAGGCTAAAATTACTCAAATTAGCCAAAACACAGGGAGCCTAGAAAACTAGACAACCTCATCTTTTAGGATTGTATGAAACAAAGAAATCTGCATGTCATTTATCCAAATGTCAATGTATAATATAATGGCCCACCCTGAAAATGATGTTTTGTTTTGTTTTTTTTATTAATTTCAGATTAATATAATGGATCCCATCAGTTAGGTTACACTGTTTGCATTTGTAAGGTAAAGTCCAAGTCCTGGTTGAGCCCTTCACCCAGGAGGTGTGCCATATACCCTTACATTGTGCCCATTAGATGAAAGCATACCAATCCCCCTTCTTCCTCCCTCCTCCCTCTACTATCATACTGGAATGTAATTGTCTTTTTTTCTTGTGTGGGCACATAGTTGTTCATCTACTAATTTCAGGTCAGTATTGAGCACACAGGATACTTGCTTTTCAATTCATGTGATACTGTACTTAGGAGAATGTTCTCCAAATCCATCCAGGTAAATACAAAAGATTTAAAGTCTCCATCTTTCTTTATGGCTGAATGGTATCCCATGGCATATATATACCATAGTTTATTTATCCATTCATCAGTTGCTGGGCACTTGGGTTGTTTTCAACTTTCTGAAGATTATGAATTGAGCTGTGATAAATATTCTAGTGTGAAAGTCCTAATGGTAAAAAAAAGTTTTTTTCCTTCTGGGTACATATCTAGTAATGGAATGGGAGTGAGGAGTCAAATGGAAAGTTGATAAACTTTAGCTCTTTGAAGATTCTCCATACTTCTCTCCAAAAGGGCTGTGCTAGTTTACAATCCCACCAACAGTGTATAAGTGTTTCCTTCTCTCCACACCCACACCAGCATCTGCAGCTCTGGGACTTCTTTAAGTCACATAAAACAACAGAGCAGATGCTTAGTGACTAAGTAAGGATACCCACATGGATCCTTTTATCACCAGGACTTTAGAATACACTTTTCTCATGTGCTACACACTTCATGTAATCAGTCTAACAGGTCTGGAAATATCTGCCCTTGATTCACCTTCCAAGGTCAATCTAACTAACCCTTCTCTCTAAAGTATTTTTTGACTATTTCTTCTCAAACAAAAGGTGAGTAAACAAGAAATCACAGAATTGATTTTAACAAAGATCTTAGCAACATTTCTTTCATCTTTTCTTTTAAACCATCAGTTACTACTGTTCCAGGATTTTTGTTATATCCTAGGAGACTTTTGACAACAGGAGAGATCACTGATATTGAGGTGGTTCAGCTAATCTCACCCTTAATACATCTAGAAACAGAATTTTCATTAAAACTGAGTTATAGACTTAAAAACCAACACAAATAATTGATTTCCCTCACAACTGACTGCTGTTCCTCCTATTTAGAGGGACTTAAGATAATTTAAACTATTCCTCATCCTGTTCCTTTCTTTCTTCTGAAGAGCTGAATGTTATGGTTACAGGGTAGCAGTTAAGCAAGTAGCCTTTAGTGGTTCCAGATTTTCTCTGGTAAACTCTTAAACACAAAAACTCAGCACTGTGACGTACTTTAATGAAGAGGAATGTGTTGTTTATTCTCTTTCAAGTTTTCTCGGGAGATATCATCTCTCTTCTCCCTCAGAAGCTGGCTCTGCAGACTGCTCCCTGTAACAGGAGATTAAACAGACAAAAGATATAGGTAGCACGATATTTTATTCTCCACGCATCATTCTTTCTGGTCTCTACCAGTGGGTTTGGAATTGTTCTCAACTACTTTCAGACTAGCTTTCCAAACTTTCACAGTAACTCAAGGAGATAAGAAGTTGAGGCTAAATGCAAGGTCTCTCAGATAGTAGAGAGGACCCAGTGGATGCTAAAGATGATGTTAAAACCCACTCAAATGAGAATTAGACTTATATATTTTTTTTTTTTTTTTTTTTTTTTTTTTTTGTAGAGACAGAGTCTCACTTTACCACCCTTGGTGGAGTGCCGTGAAGTCACAGGACCCACAGCAACCTCCAGCTCTTGGGCTTCTGCGATTCTTCTGCCTCAGCCTCCCGA